>APFE030864864.1:54228-120064 GCA_000404065.3 Pinus taeda | reverse complement strand
TGACATCATTAAGAAATGAAGTCAATGAAAGGAGCACAACAATCAAGAAACTCATAGATAGATCCAGTTACTATGAAAGTCTTGAAGCTACGATCCTCTCGCTAAAAGAAGATCTTGAAGAATAAAAAATGCAGAATAAAGAACTACTCCAAGATTTTGAAAAACAAGAAAATGAAGTTCTTGAACTAAGACATCAGTTGGAAGAAGGAAGAAAAGCTGAAGAAAACATGAAGAAGCATTATCATGAAAAGGAGGAGCAACATTAGGTTGAGGTAAATATTATTAAAAATAACTTAAAAGAAAAGGATAAGCTCTTACAATTTCAATATAGTACTAAGATCTTGGATGATATTCTTAGTAGTCAAAGGTCTCTTGCTATCAAAACGGGTCTTGGTTTTCATGAATCTGTTGAAGGAGAATCTAGTTCACAAAGTAAGACAAGGGACTCTAATATAAAATCTGAAATAATCAACAAGGAGATGAGAGGTCAATCCTATCAACAACCAAGGAAATAAATTCTTCAAAGAAAATATTTTATTCCTAACTATGGAAATAATAGTCGGTCAATTCCTCAAATGAATGATTTTGAATGTTATGTATGTCATAATCTTGGACATGTTGTAGCCAGATGTAGAAGAAGAATGGTTCAAGACTATCAATCAGAAAGATCATCACATTCCAGGTACTTTAAGGGATATTTCTTTGCTTGCAATATGTTTGGTCACAGAGCTGTTGATTGCTATAGAAGGATATGAAACATGTAAGATGGTATGCATGTAACAAGCTTGGAAATACAACAAAGGAATGCAGGAACAAAGTACGGGCACCATACCAAAAGGAGAAAAAATCATCACACTTGAAGATATGGAAGAAGAAGGAAGTAGAGTTAGAAAGATGTGGCACAACACAATAGATAGACATAATAGACTCAGAGGGACCTGAAAGTGCAAAACTTTAGTATTCTAAATCTCATAGGCAAGTTTCATAAAGGGAAGTCACGTATATACACAAGTTGGTTACTACACAGTCACGTATATGTTAGTTTGAGGAAAAGCAGTGGGACAGGCTCAGGAAAAGGGGTCTGATATGATTCAGTCCATTATTTGCTCTGTTTCATAATGGTTACAATCTGTTGATGTTGTGTGGAAATGTCTTGATACTTGTAAGATGTTTAGAAATGATTTGATCTTAACTTGTGGATGATGATACTTCTTGCTGATATATGCATAATCAGATCTGACAATAAGCAAGATGGCACAGGTTCAGGGGGAGCATATGCTTTTAATAATGCATTGTTGGCATTATGGTTAGTAGTCCTTAGTGATGATGCTTATATGGCTAAATGATACATCTTGCTATGATATGGTTATGAGTTGTCCATGACAAAATCTCATATGATTCTTGGGGTTACATAGTTAGTGTTCAGATCAGAATTGTGGTTGATTCTCTGATGATGCATATATGGTGCTTACATGGTGATCTTCATAAGGATAAGGAGAAGTACAAAGCTTGAATACACATCTTCATTACTTGATGATGAGTCACTCATATGCTGCTGCCGTCATATGCATAAATATCATATAATACAATTATGATGCAGGATTCCTATAGTTCTTGGTGCTCATGTGGATGAGGATTGTTGTTGTTGATGATATCAAGAAGTCTTGACAAATGATCTTGAGCTCAAGATACATAGTGCTGGATACATGAATGTTTACTCAAAGTTGCATTGATGGAGACATGATGATGATAAGTTCTTACCTATATGATGATAGGTTGATACTTACATATGTTGATTGATGCAGATGTTCCCATATGATGATACTTGGATCATGCAGATCTTGATGTTGATGAGATGGCTATGGTGTTTTTCACATATAATATAATGTGAATGATTCTGTATGTCATATGCAGAATTCTGTTCAAGAGGATGAGTTGATGCAGACATACCTTGTTGCTGATGCTATTAGATGATTATGGAGCAGATCATACATTGTGTATGATAGTTGCTGATGACTATCAAGAACTTATTTAGATGTTTGGTCTCTGTTATAAATGTCATGTAAAGGTCATATCAAGACTCATGATGTAATAGTTTGTCTCTATCTATTGTAGTCATTTGATGAATCCCTTTTGGTCATATGATGTAATTTGTACCCCCACTATGCATGGGAAGGTTGATGTAATAGTTCAGTCATGTATAAACATTTGGTATCTGGAATATCCCCACTTGGTTGGGTGGATGAGTCAATATTGGTATATCCCCACTGGGTTGGGAGATGGATGTATATATGAGTCCTTGGTGATAGGAAGGTCATTTATGATAGAGTCATTTTCTTCTTGTAGAACACCTTTTTGTGGACCTTTCTTATAGTCAGAGGGAGCATGAACAACACACTTCAGCAGAGAAGAGACTTTAGCATGTACTCAGAGGGAGCATGGTCAGATTGGTACACCTTAGCATATATAAAGGGGGAGTTCATTCAAATATTTCAATAGGTACTCAGGGGGAGTATGGATAGCAGAATGTTTATCAAGGAAAGAGAATATCTTGGTCCACCCTTTGCCCTTGATGTCAAAGGGGGAGAGTGATTTGGTGTTGTTGCCATCAAGTCCAAAGGGGGAGATTGTTGGCATTATGATGCATGTGTTGTACTTGATGACAACCCACTCATAGAAGAACAACTCACTTATATATAACTAAATGAATCTACAGAAGAGATATCAGATGTGATAGAATACATGGGATGCAGGACAACTCAAAGGAATTAGATGATAGTTCTCAGTACGACAAGTTAGCCTTGCCATCAAGTCCAAAGGGGGAGATTGTTGGCATTATGATACAAGTGTTATCCTTGATGGCAACTCACACAGACGACAGATCATAGTGCAATAGGTCAGTAGCAAAGAGTTGATGATTAGACTACAAAGAATGAAGAAAGAAGAGTATATACGCAGGTTCACTATATACAAAAGAGCATATACACACGAGATTTCTGATCAAAATTCACATATGCGTATGCACACACTTTCATGCATGGAAAAGCGCGTACATGTGGGAAAGCTTATTTTTGGGTCCGTGGTATTTAGACCTATGGTTTTGGTCCTTGGTATTGTGTTCGAAGTGTTGAACCCAAGTATTGGGTCCTTAGTATTGGTTCTCAATGGTTTTGGACCATGGTATTGAGTAAGGCCTAAGAATATAAAGGAGAAGAAGATCATTATGCAAATGTATTGAGAAAGTCTTGAATATCTGATGAAGTATGAGATCTAGTATGCAAGTTATGGGTTCATGATGCTTTGCTTGATCTGAGCTAAGGAGGAATCTCAGTGGTAGATGGAGAACAAGATCTAAGGATAGATTGGGATCTAATGGCTTGGAATGAATCATCTCCATATGGTTTGATCATGTTTATTCTAGATCTGTATACTGACACATGTAATGTTCCGATCTGGGTATAACTTAAGTTTGAAATAGTTGCAGCTCATGAATGAATATTTATAGATGTATACATTGGTTGACTATGATAGAAGCGCGTACATACGCAGGAAGTGCAGCGAAGTTATAAGTAAGTAATTAATGACATATACGTTGGTTTGCTTTGGTGAAGTTGAGTATACATGCTGGTTTGGCACTTCCAAGTAGCGTATGCACTCTGATACATGATTTTTGATGACACTGTTGGTTCTGAATATTGTTGCAGAGTTCAGTGTTTTGCTCTGTGTTCTCGTGACTGCATTTTGTTGATAGAGTTCAGTGATTCAGTATTTAGTGATTCAGAGATTGATGATTGATTGTGTGCTTCAATGACATTGATGGGTCCAGTATGAAAATTGGATGAAACGTGGCATTCAGATTATGGTATTGTGCTTCAGGAGTATCCACTCTTAAAATGTATGAAACGTGGTACTTGGAGGAAGAAAGAGAAGGTTTTAGCCTTCTGTACGTCTGCACCTACGTACTAGTACATTAGCTAGTACAAGAGCGAAGGGGGTGGTAAGCTTCCTTCCAGTAGCAGCTAGAAAACGAGTAAAAGTTGGAGCATTTCAGTACGCTGACACCTACATACTAGTAAATGGATCGACTAGTACAAGAGCTAAGGGGGTTGTAGCCTTCTGCAGGTAGAAGCCTATGTACTGGTATAAGACTGCACCAGTACAGAACTATTGTAAAAAGAAGTTTCTTATTGAAAAAGAATATTGAGACGACTTGCAGCAGGTGGTTTTTACCCACATTGGGTTTCCACCTTACATCATGGTGTTGACGTGTGTTTCTTGTGTGTGATGATCCGTTCTATTTTACTGCTCCTGTTTACTGTTCATATGGTTAATAATGTTCTGATGCACTCATTAAGGATCAACTAACTGAATCATAAGTTTACTGGATATACGCTTGTTGCATTACACACAGTTGCGTATATACGTGGTTTGCCTTAACTGAAGTAGCATATATGAATATTAATATGGAAATGAAAAAGTTATATTGATTTGATAATAATGATTCACCCCCCCCCTCCCCTGTCAGTGTTATTTCCAACAGGTGGAAGATTACTATTGAAGATTGAATAGATAACTCATAGGAAAGAAGAAGCAAAATACATCAATCCTTGTCAATTTCTAGTGCTTCTTATCAATTAATCCAAAATATCACTTGCTCCTTGTTTTTATGAGTGTCCATGATATTTAGCGCTTGATTCATGATTCTTTCCACATGAACGTACAAAAAAGACATGTAACAAGAGAAGGAAATATAAAGCAACTAGTGAGGCTAAGATCTGTTATTTAAGAATTCACCATTTTTCCCCAGAAGGCAGGTATGTCAAAGACTGTTTCTAGGTTCATCATTAAACTGAACATTCCTAAAAGTGCTTTATGAATAGTGTTTGTGTCCTCTTTTCCTAAGATTTTGGCTGAAATATTTAGCACAGGTCTAATTTCTTCAACAAAAATATCTAGAGGAAAATGAGAAGGCTCCATAGGATTTTTTTTTTCAAGTAGGCTTTAAAAATAAATTGAGTTGCACATAATTTTTTTTTGTAAATTATACTAATTCTATTATGGTACAAAAATTCAAAAAATTACAACGAGGCGGACCTCGGATAGCACCATCCTACAGAGATGGATTTTGCAGCAGTGTTAACCATGACCAGCCAGACATTTGTCCTTCCCTAAGATTGGGAGACTTGCCGGCAATTACAAAATCTGACAGAGAGGAGGAAATTCCTGAAACCCAAATATTTTTCGACATACAGACTCTTAACCATGACCCATAACCCCAGACTGACTCGATAACATAGACCTGGACACTAGATTCTACCATTGACATTGCAGGTATAAGCATAGCATAAGAACTGTGGTTGTGCCGCTGTAGTCAGCGCACCAACCTTACATATCGAAAGAGTACTGAAGAAGAAGAAGAGGCATATGATTACCCAACAGAACAACAAAATACATTGCCATACTCGTAGCCCGTTAACCCATAGAACCGGTTCAGTCGTCCACAGAGGTTGATGGTACCTCTTCCACCACTCGGCAAGCATATGGATCCGGCTCGCTTGAATCGATGTGAGGCACGTCATCTTCTGCAGGTGCACTCGGACCAGCCACTGCTTCAACTGATGCTTTTGCCGCTTGGTGCTGCCCCTGTTCTGGAGCGGGAGGCAGAATTGCAGGTCCGACTCTCTGTGCAGGTGACAAGGGAGGTTGTTCCAGAAGTGGAGCCGGAGGCCTGAGATCTGCTGCTGCTGGTCCATGAGCCTCATGCTCACACTTTTCAATCTTAACTGACACATAGTATGTGTCGGAATCCAGAAGATAGGGAAAAATGAAGCAGGAGGAGGGATGGAAGCTGTGATGGCAAGTCGGGGCTTGGGCTTGCCCTGGTCTTCTTCCGCGTCGGCGACGAGCACTGTTGGCATCGTCCGACAGCGAGTCAGAGGAACGAGGGATGGAGGCCCGACCTCTCGCCCCTCCCCGAGACCCACCACGTCGGGAGCTAGCTCGTAGCCTTTCCTTCGGCATTGCAGACCGGGGTGGATGCAGAGGAGGTAGGAGCGATGCAGAAAGGAATGGGGATAATGCAGCGGAGGCTTTGTGGCACGGGAAGGCCGGAGGGCACAGGAGATTGCCACAGAGGGCCAGAGGACACAAGAATTAGCAACTAAAGGCGCCTGAGGATGCAGGAGGGGACTACAACAGCCGAACTGCACAAACCAACGCGCAAACCATGGAATGACGGAAGACCCAGGTAATAAAGCAGACTGAGGCTTGAACGTAGGCCACCAGTGACTGTAATTGAGCACAAGGAGAGGGCAGGGAAGAGCAGGGAGCTGGTATGCTGCATCGCCGCTCCTGTCTCTCGGAACCTGCCACAACACAGAGCTACCAGACCAGAAGTAAACCCAAATAAGCCATAAACAATGCATTACCTCACTGCAGTCACTGTGATTATAAGGAAGAGGCCGGCAGCTTGCCATGTGCGAACCAGAGCTCGTCATGAGTTTCCCGGAGGGCTGAAATGCAGACTTAACGCGAGGAGGGGAGGACATAATAGTTCGAATCCCGCGGAGGAAGAATCGAGATGGTGTATTAACTCCGCAAATTAAATGCTGGTGATATGTGGCGGGTCTAGGCTACCACTTGCCTAGTGGGAAGCCCGCCCCCATACTGTTATGCCAAACTTGCACCCGCATCCGGGGATTGAGTTGCGCATAATTAGGAGTAGATAGGTCTTGGAAATATTAAATCAGAGCTTCTTCTAAGAATGTAGTGTAATAATTTGCAACTGGAAAGCATAAAGCTTGTTGAATTTATTTATCAATTTTTTTTTTGGGTTGAGGGCAAAGACAAGAAAACTTATAAGCTCAGAGAAGATGTAAGTTTGAGGAATCATGGTAGCTATCACACTAGAGCTAATAACATCAACATAGACACAGGATTCAACTTGGTTTAGCAAAATTTCATGACAAAAAATATATATAATTCATTAAATAAAATAGGTCAAAAATATCTCTCAGTATCCATTAGAGGAATATGGAAATTAGAACCTGTAATGGTGACTTTCTTCGAAATTTTCCCAAATTATGAAAGTTGAGACTCTATGTAAATGTTGGAACAATGTTTGTGATGACAATTGATTTTGCAACTAGTATAGTTAAATTTTTACAATAGGAACACCAACACGAATGAGGGAAATGTGGAGAAAACGAGATTTAATTGAAAACGGAGTAACAAGTAGGTAACTAACATTAATTGTAATTTTGAAAGAATCGAGAAAAACGAGTTGGGGACATGATGGATGAAATGATGGTTGACATGGAGTATGAGGTGGCAGATGGGAAATGGTGACATTGCAATGGGAAATGTCTAATGGACAAATACCCGCTCACTTGCCTACAAAATGTGCTCTCCTACTAACGTCACACAGGGGCAGACTCCAATATGGGATAAACCTCACAGAGGCCCCCTGCAACCATCCTCATCTATAGATATGTTGATCTTGATTAGCATTGAAATGTCATATGGGGGGACTAGGAGAGCTAATTGTCGGTCATGTAGTGTCGTCGAGTTTGTTCCATCCCATGAGCCCTACTACTTTACTTCATAGTGCTAATAAATCTTCCCAACATTTAAACTCTATAATTGCGTTGTCGACTTTGGGCCCCATATGTTTAGATTAATACTTGTGTAAAACTTGATTAAAACAACTTAATCAATCATAACACAAAATGCTTGTCTTGTTTTATTTTTCTTTTTTCTATGTTTTATAAAAAAATTGAAACTGATACATATTTATACATCTCTCCTACACACATATAAAAGTAATGTGAGATACAACATGTTAAATAATAAAAAATAAATAAATCCCAACTAAAAACTAGCCTGCGTATGGACTAGATAATGCTCCAAGATGATTACTATATGTACATGTGTGGACATAAGAAATAAAAAGTATTCACAACACACTGAAGATATTGTTTTCAACGTGAGTACAAATTTACCATGTTTCTATGTGTGTTTACATTAGAGTGGAACATTGGATTTTTATTCAATTTATTAAATCTTCACCAATTTAAAGGATTGAGATGCAAGTTTTCATATTTTTGAAATTTAATGTTGTGATTTGTTCGTCCGAAGGATGGAGTTTCAAAACCCTTAATCTATCAGGGTCTAATACATGGCGGACCTAATTAATGCGGCACTAGAAGGGGCAGGGGTAGGGCCTACCCTCAGCGGCAAGGTGCTACTACTATAGCTATACATAGAGCTCACTACGATAGACACACACAGTAATCCAACGACCTACCCTTCATCTACGCTATATATATAGCGTAGAAAATACAATAACTGAAATGGGGGGTTGGGCCATGGGCGCTGCTGAAGTATAGGAAAAATTTTACTAGATGAAGTGAAGAAGTCCAATAACAGGTGCTATTAACTACTATATCTAGGAACAAAGTAGCTATGAAAGTGAGACACCTACTATGAAAGCGATACAACTATAGCACAACAAACAATATTCTTATCTGTCATTTGTAGACATTGAATGAATGGTAACAACCATCTTTAGCCTAGATATATAAACAAATTCCATATTATTAAAATTTTCAAATTTTCTATTACATGTGTATGACCACTGAACCAAAGGAGATGAATAAATTTCGATGGAAAACAATTTCACTCAGGAGCTCGAGTAATCTTTGAGCTTCCAAAACTTTAGAGAATAAACCATTCGAGTTTTATCTATTTGAAAATTCTTTTTTGTCATCTCTGTTGCATATGCACCTAGATGAGAAGGGTTAGGAGGTTGGATTTCATAAGCCTAGAGTGTTGTGTAGCTCTAGGTGGGCACTAAGAAGATCGAACAAAATCTATTAATTAGTACAGAGAATAAGTTTTTTTCATGGAGACAATGGCCATGGAACCAGCTAAATGGAGGAGATGTTAGGGTGGACAAATCTCAAGGAATGAAAAGACTGAAAAAATTTTGGTGGCAAGAAAACGAGATGTGTGTTAGAGTCCATGTGGTGTATGAGAGCCAAAAATTAAAATGTAGTGGGACTTTCTCGTAGGTTAGCTTCTCTTACTCTCTAAGCCTTAAGGAAAAAAGCTTAATGGGAATTTTCTTGTGTTTTATCATTACTTGAACCCTTCGAAGGTAGCTCCATCCTATAAAGACTCTTTCCTTGCTAACCAGAGAATCTTGGTCTACATAAGAAATGGTGATAACGTTTTACAGACAACAATAGGTAATATAATATGCATATGCTAGAGAAGAAGAACACAAAATCCTACACTGTAGTCTATAATTTGGATCTAGAAATTGGATTCAAATAGCTTTCAAGCTGATAGGTTCTAGAATTTGGATTCAATTAGCTTTCCAATTGATATGTTCTCTGTAAATCCTATATTGTTGGGTAATCTAAGGCAACTTGTTTACTATAAATTCTACTCTTTAAATATATATATATATGCATCGTTTTTATGCAATTTTGCAATCTACTTTGGATTTTGTATACAACTAGTAGCTAAATACAAGATGAACATGAAATATGCATTCAAAATTTAATATGATTCCAGATAAATTAATAACCATATCTAATGGCCTTCTCACTTCTTCCTATTGGTATGTTGCAATGAATGGCAGAATGGGAGTGATTTCAATGCCCCTTCGTTTGTTTCCATTCCCATATCAGTGTGATCCAGGTAGGTGTGGCCTTTGGCTCTATAAATGAAAGGGATGCTTGGGACTATGTTGCCTCTGTAACAAGTGAAAAATAAACAATCACTTAGTTAATTGATTGGTTCAAATCAAAAGGAACTTATAGTACTATCATCCTTGCTTCTCCTGCTTTCTTTATATTTATAAAGATGCATACTTGATCATTGTTGATAAGAATGCATACGATAGAATCATAATGATCTCGCTTCTCTTCTTCTTATACGATAGATAAGGTTAGGGAATCTAGTTTTCAAGTGCTTGTAATCAAGTTAACCTCGCATGAATTGGGTTGTCTGGATGGACATGATTACAATTTAGTGGATAAGGAGAATACTAGATAATCACCACTGGAACTCCCTTGCGTATAGTAGAGATTTATCTGGTCTTTCGCGCATCTCACGTTATAGTAAATGAAAGAGATTATTCATGATAGCTTCTTAAATAGAATCTTATAGATCTTCTGAGCGTATGAAGAAGATTCTAAAATGAGAATAGGATTATGAACTGATTAATACTCTTTTTAAATACGTCCCTTCTATGCTTCTTTCTTTCCTTCCTTATGACCACATGAATGAAGGAGAAAGTCTAGTCTGAGATATAAGAAACTTCTGCCTTGTCTTCCTTGCTAGGTTCATTTGTTGGTTCTTAACTTCATTCTCTCTAAAGTATACTTTGTTTTTTGGTATCCTCGTGCTTACTTCTTCTAGTCATCTTTTTCACTTCTATCTTAGAAGAAATTGTCTGATTATGCTTACTTAAATCATAGTATTATGCTTACTTAAATCACAGTGTATAAAGACCTTCCAAAATCACTACTCACATGAATGAGCAAACTACAATTTTTAACTCTTATTTAACAATTTCAAGCTAATAGTATCCTCTGATGCAAAGATTCAAGAGTAGAATATAGACATAGAGAAATAATAATGGTTTAGCTCAGAGCATTTTAACAATATCTTCATAATATTTTTTCTAAATTGTTTTCTTTTTTTCGAAATCCCAGAAGAAAAAGCATAAAGGTGATAGAGCATGAATGTTCCACAACATGGTTTTGCTATGTTATACACACATGTAAGCTAATATTTCTTTATTTCGTCACTAACCATGTGTTTATCTTCTTTAACTGGTTGATAACCATTTGCATGGCTCCTCTGATTCCTTTGATAAGTTATCTTACTACACCAGTAAATTGCCTTTCTATTCCAACTATCTAAAAGAAAACTTGTTAATGCAAAGCATCAAGGTGTTCTTGTTTTCTTGAGGTGTCCTTGTTTTCTTCTAGCATGGGGATAGAGGTCTCAAGAAAACAATGATAGTGTGATGGCAAGTGTATGACACTTGTTAATGTGTATGGCACCTGTTATATGTAGACAAAAATGGTGGCAAAGCAGTGGAAATCATACATGTAGAAAAGTAGTGGACAACTGTTATAATGTATGACACCTGTTATACGTAGACAAAAGAAGTGGCAACAAAAATGGTGGTTAGCATACATGTAGAAAAGTGATGGACAATATTTTTAATCTAACGATGTAATGCTATCTTAAGAGCCATAGCTTTCAAACATTTTAGCATTCAATGTTCATAATTAATGTTAGCATTAGTTCATGGGAACCTGAAAATTTCATCGCTTTCCCATATTTATTCCAAGTTAGTCCTCATACTTGCCTCAGTATGAGGCCAAATAGTTGAAAATTGCACTAATTTTTCAATAGGAAAAAGTGTTACACATCATTGGTTGGGGAAATGTGGTGGGGACATAATATGTAACAAAAGCATGGTTTTTAATTTTTAATCTATATCGATTTATGTGCGAGGTTTTAGACTATATCAATTTCAATTATTGTAGTCCTATGCCACAAGTGACAGAGACTAAAAAGATTATAACTTAATGTAATGTAAATATTCAGGGTGTTGTTTCCATATTCATCTCTTTTTTTTTTAATATAAAACACACGTAAATCATTTATCATCATAATAAATGTTATATGCAAGGAATTACATATTTACACCTTGTAAAATATCATTTCGATGTAAATATATATGTTTTATTTTGATATAGTTGGGTGTGTGTATGTATAATTAAAAATAAAAATTAAATCCCTCTTTTAAAGGGAGTGATGCTATGCACAATACTTTTAGCCCTCTAAAATTAAGTCAATTTAATTCCCCCCCAATGACCTTGTAATTGAATCATATTATCTATCCTTCTGCCCTTCTTGCAATCTATAATCTAGTATGGGGTAAATTTACATGATCATCATCATTAGGGATTTTGTTAAACAATTGATAAAAAACTAGTAATCCTTCAATCTCACCCCAAAAAACACTAGATTATGACCTATCATTCTATTTAACATTGTCAACTATCGATTTGTGGTAACTACTCTCAAATTAATAGATATTTATGTTAATTCCACCTTTGACACTTCCATAAAACACATGGTGGACACCTACAAATCTACAAAATTTTAGCCTAACTAATCCCAAAAAAAATCAAATTCTGACCTATCATTTTATTTAACATTTCCAGCTATCCATTTCTAGTAACTACTCTCATATTAATAGAGATTTATGTTAATTTCACCTTTGACACTTTCATCAAACACATGGCGGACACCAACAAACCTATAAAAGTTTTCCTTAACCTGCTTTAATTATGGCCCAATTCAGACCTAGTGTTGTAACTAGGCTCTAATACCAATTAATAATGTCGCCAACCCTCCTCAGACAATGTTACTACAATACACTATTGGGTAATGCCATTATTCTATAACAACAATAATAATAAGTGATGCTGAGCCATCTTGTGCCATAATTAACCAATGATTATATTTATAACAGATAAGAAAGCATGCACGACTAAATTATCACACACACATATATCAAGCCCAACTAGGGTTTACCATCATATAGCTTAGACATAATTGCATGGTACACAATCATAATGTCATAATTCCCCATTCTAAAAACACATAAATTACCATAAAACATATCACAACATAGTAAACACTTATTTGATAATAAAGATCCAACTAGATGTGGGCTCTCCACGTTCCTCTTAACCATATGTGGTTCCTAATCTCAACTAGAGGTCACCTTTGAGCTAGGGCAACAACTGCATAGGCAACAATTATTCACAATAACAAAAATCTTATTAGTCTCAGTCTCCAACCATAACCTTTGTTATCCTAAACCTATGGCCAAGTGGCACACTCATTCTTTGTTCCCTTCCAGTACCTCGACAATGTCCACCATTGAGGATGCCTTATGGCCATCTAGAAACGTCTCAACCTGCAACTCTATGAGTTCTACTACTCTCTCGTGTCCAAGTGCTAAACAATCTAAGTGAAATCAACCCCCCAACTAGTTTTATATCCCTAACCAAGACCCCATGACTATCTCTAAATTGAGTCCCCCCTAGAACTCCATGGCTCAAGCCAGAATCAGGGCCAACACACCCTTAGAGCCATCAGGGCTCACATAAACACAATGTATTTGTTTTGGTATGATTAAATAAATAACCACTCCATTTACCACTCCAAAGTTTAGTCCTTAGAATTCACTAACTCATTGGTGTCGAGGACTGAATACTAACCAAATCCATAAATGAATTCCCATCCTAAACTAACTCATTCACTCAACAACTGACTAAATCCCTAGTCGAATGCCTCCTGAATGCATAATAATAGTAGGAAGCTACACTTCCTTTATAAATGCATGGGCTTCATTGGCCATGTGGCACTCTCTGAAGCCACGTAGGCCCTAGGGTGTTCTAGCTACCATAACAACTCAATTGTTTCCTTTTTTTTATGAAGTTACTCCCCCCATACTCTTTCCATCGAGTGGGCTCCGTAGCTAGCCTTATTTTGTTTATAATATGAATAATCACATTTTATTTACAAACTTTTTCCTTTGGCCACTTCCAAAACTGACATAAATATATGGGCACGGTGACTCGAAAAGCATATCTCACATATATATTATCACTACATGGGCACATAGTCCTCATAATGTAAACACTAGCTCAACATCCTAATAGTCCAAAGTTTGACTTAATAGCCTAAATATTATTGTACATTATTTACATAGGTGTAATGGCCTTATCATGTTATACTCGGCCCACCGTGTAACCATGTAGATACTTCTAAAGACACCCCAACTTCAATATCAACATACATACATATACAAAACAAGGGTCAGATAGAGGTATTACGTAATCAATATTTATAATTATTAATATCTAATAATTTGTAAATGCATAATGATGTGGCTAAAATCCAATTGAATTACTTGTGTTGATGAGCTTGGTAATAGTGTCATAGATGTTTGATATCTGATATCATCCCAATATGTAACCAAATAGTAAATTTTGACATCCTAAATGATTGTAAGTCTAAGATTAATCATTGACTTGAACCCTAACTCTAAAATTTGTCATGCACAAACACTTTATTGAAGAGAATTATAATAACCACAAGTAATTGAGTTTCAACAAAGATAAGGATGACATTTTTTTTTGGTACTAAAATAATGAATTATATTTTCTATACAATAAGGGAGATATTGAAAATCTATATCTTAATTTCACATTAGGGTGAATGCATGAAGATGGAATACACTTTTGGGCCAAATGTGGAGATGAAATTTCAAAATTTTACTCTTTTAATCAATTGAAGCCCTCAAATTCATATAAGTAATGTGAATTTCGATTCGGAGTAAAAATACAATTTTTGTAGAATTATGTTGTTGTCTAATGATTTTTTTTGCAAAATTTTTTAGTGTTGTATAATTTTTCAAATTTCTATTAAATGAGATGCTTTTGCTTGCAAATTTGGACACATCTTAAGAGGTATGTGCATGTTATCATAACATAACGTAGTCTAAAATGTTTGATATATATATATATATATATATATATATATATATAAAGCATGATATACATGGAGAGAACTAAGTTTTTCATATTAAAAAATTATTTTTTATGAAAAATTATATTTTTTACTATTTTTCGAAGTTGGAGAAGTAATATTTCAATTGCATTTTTCAAACACATTTGTTCGCATAAGTTTTCGTTCAACTATTTAAATAACTTGAAAAAACAAGAGTAACCTTCTGACGAGGAATCATACATGAATATAGTGGTATTTTTTTATTTTTTTTCATTGTGTATATTTTATGTTATTTATGTTTTATTCAGTCTCTTTGAAATTGTGCAAAAAAAATTCAAGCACTTGTTTAAAATAAATTATATGAAAAATATCATATGAATTTGAAAATGTCAAACTCATATTCCATTGGATAGAGGATTCCTTCATCAACTGAACATGATCAACTTCGCCATTGAAGGACAATTTTTGCCCTAAGTCCACTAGGGTACAAAATGATGTTGCTGAGAAAGCTGGAGAAGGGGTTATAAATTGTCGTTTTTAGGAACTCAGAAGCTCGATCGAGTGCTTAAATTATAAATTCAAATAGCTGGAATGAGGAATTAGGGAGCTCTAGATTGAGACATTTACATGGTTAACTAGGGGCTTGATTGAGCTATTGAGCTTGATCGATCTATCCAACGTGTTTGAGCCTTTGTAAAAATAATGTTTTCCAAACTTTGAGGATGTTTTATTTTTAAGAATAAGATCCTTATGTGAACCCCATAGACTTAGAACCAAGAAATATCTAAAATTTAATCCATTAATAATTTAACCAAGTTGATATGATATTATATTACTTAAAATGGAAATTCAACTAGATCTAGGTTATGAACAACAATTTTTATTTTATGTTATTAATAAATGTCATGTGTCAGTTTGATATAAAAAATAAAAAGAGTTACACACATGCTTCATATGGGATTGTAAAATATGCAACAAATATAATATGTGTAGATATATGTGTGTGTCTGTGTGTTTAAGGTCTTGTAGATAACCTCAAAAGAAATAAAATCAAATGAAACTTATTTGTAGTTTACATATTGTTAAATTTTTAGATTGTTCTATGTTGTATCTATTACTTCAGCCCAAACCAATGCTTCAATTAGCAATATTTCTAATTAAAATTAGTGTTTTCATTCATCAAAAGTAATTGAGTATAGAGAAATAAATGCAATGACAGTGGATACAATCAACACATCAATAAGAAACACCACATTTGGTCGAACACGAGGGAAAAACCCCACAAGGGGGAAAACCATTTGAAATTATTCTTCTATTAGATTGTCATAAAATGTTAAACAAAGAATCAAATGAGCACAATACAAATTTTTTATAAAAATAGCCCAACAACATTCAAAAATATGTTTCTAGCATTAAAATATATTAGAGACAACTTTTCCCGTCTGTGTTCAACTACGGTCAACTTCAGACTTTGGTCAAATATGAGTCAAACTTCCCGGTCGCATGTAGGAGGAGATGTGTGAGTGACTTGAGCCTTCTAGTAAAACCCTTAATCATTGTAACCCGACAACTGTGGTTGAAGTTTCCCTGTGATGTGCCTATGACTGTAATCCAAAAATCCTAAAACAGATGCAACATCGAACCCTGTAATTGCATACTTTTGCGAACTTATGTTGTCATTCCTATCTTAGACCTTTGCGGGCCAATCAATTAAGAAGAGAATAAGAATATTATTGATGATATCCAATTGATCTTGGGGTCACTTGTATTTATAGGATTCCAGGGTTGTCCGATTTTCTTTAGGGCCGACCTTGTTCAAAGGTGCATATGTGGGATTTCTTTCATCAGTAAATTTCCCTTATCCAAATTTGATGATCTTTAGGTCAACTTTGGTCCTATCAAAAATATGAATTCAATGAAATCATCATCTCCATAAAATGAGCTATCCAAATTGAAATTTCACTATAGTTGCATATTTTAACACTCTCTCTGAACTAGGGGGAATTCCACCTATCAATATTTGACCATCGATCAATATGTCATGTATATCATGTCCCATGTCTAATCAACTTTATCTTTTGAAACATTCTCGAATCTAAAGAATAATAATCATTGGGGAGCTACACTACCACCCTCTACATCATTGGAGAGAATATCTCGATCTAAAACCACATTAGGGAGTACATCTCAACCTAGAATCTCTTGGGGGAGCTAAATATATTTGACACCATATCGAGCAATAGGTGATATAGAGGAGAAAATATAAACCCATCCTATTGCCTAACGATCTTCACAACAATGACTCTCAAGATTCATGTGGTAGAACACCCGTATCATAATCTGAGCTTGGGCGAGATACCTGACTTACCAATAGGTAAGGATCACATTCCCCCAAGCCTCCTCAATCTATTGGCCGAAGAGGGTGGGACAATCCCATCAAGACCAACTTCTGGGAATGATGCCAACTCGGGTATACTCTACAAAGATGAATAAAGGGGGGAAACATCTCCAACCTTATGGGTAACAAATAGGGATCATACACTATTTTACAAAAATTCCTCAACCCTAGGAGCCCTATATCTCAATTTCACACCCTGCAAGCTCAAACAGTGGGGGAGAGTCTTAGAGTTGGCTCAGTGTCCTCGATAAGTGATGCCCCTTATTACGAGGGGTCAAATCCATCAGTCTAAGCTTATCTATGAAGAACAAGAATTTCTCTTTTGAAAAATCGTTGGTGAGAATATTTGCAATCTAAGAGCTCCTCTCTACACCATGTTTCGAATGAAGTGATATCAAATATATATGTGCTTGGACTTGTCATGAAATATGGGATTTTATGCTATATGGATCCCACTCTTGTTTTCTCAATATATCATTGTAGTATCTAGGATGTGCTCAAATAAGTCTCCAAAGATGTTCCTCAACCAAACTGCTTCGTAGCTATCCATGCTAGTGGCAATATACTATGTTTTGGTGGTACTCAATGCTACAGACTTGTGATTCTTGCTCATCCATGATATTATGGAAGTTCTAAGGCTAAAACACCATTCATACATACTCTTCCTATCAATAACATTTCTTTCCCAGTCAACACCGGTGTATCCACGAAGTCAAACATCTCCAATATAATATCTCAGACCAAGCGTGATCATCCCATGAAAATGTCTCAAAATTTGTTTGGAAGCGATGTAGTGTGCATGGGAAGGCTCGATCATGAATTGTCTCAATGTATTCACTGCATAACATATGTCTAGACGATTGTTCACTGGGAACATTAGAGCCCCAATCAACTATCTATACTCAGATGGATTCCCTAGATTGGGTCTTACATCTTCTCCACATAACTTCTTGAATTTCATCTCCATCGGTGTGGGTAATGACTTGCATTTTACCATTCCAAAATTTTCTAGCAGCGTCACAACATATTTTCCTTGTGAAAGGAAATCCCATTGGGCCATTGCCACACTTCATGGCCTAGAAAGTAGGGCATGATTATAAGGTCCTACATATCTAATTTAGAGGCTAGCTCCCTCTTACACTCAATCATCAGTGCACACTTCCTATCAATAATAGCTCATCAACATATAAAACAAAAATCAATGACATTTCTTGGACTACCTTTAAGTAGAGGTTGAGATTGGCATTGCTTCTTGTGAATCCCAACTTCACCATTAATTGTCTATGCAGGTGTACAATGCTCTGGGGATTTGCTTCGAACCATACAATGCCTTCTTTAAACTGAAAACATGTGTATTTCGATCCTCTACTTCAAATCCTTGTGGCTTATCAAAATATACTTCTTCTTGTAGCATGCCATAGAGGAATTTAGTATTCATGTCCATTTGATGAAGGGTCTATTCTTGACTTCTGACAAGGGAAACTATCGAACGAATGGTTGTATATTGAGCCACAAGTGCAAATATATTATCATAATCCTCTCCCTCTTTCTAGGAGAATCATTGAGCCATGAACCTTGCCTTATATTTCTCTATGCTACCATCAAATCCATGCTTGATCTTCAATTGCCACTTCGAAGTTACCAAATATTTCCCATTTCGTCTTGGCACAAAATCCCATACATCATTCTTCACAATCAATTTTTATTCTTCGGCCATAACATCTTTCCAAACTTGTTCCTTCATGGCTCGTTTGAATATGGGAGGTTCAACTTGAATCATAGTTCTCATGGCTATAACATATCCTTGGCCCCTACATGGCTTGCTCCTTTCTCTAAATTATCTTCAAATGAGAGCTCATCTGTCATCATCCTGTAGTCTGTCACGAAGCCAAAGTGGCCTCCTCCTGGTGGGAGGATCACATGGAGGAGGAATTAGGGGATTGATGGGCTCCATGAGACCATCAACAATATTTGTCTCAAATTCAGACATGAAAGGAACTTCTAAAATATCCATATCATCATTCTTCTCAGGAGGATGAGATGAAGGAAGGTCCCTTGCTTTTACAAGGGTGACATATTCATCGAATGTAACATACCTGCTAATTTCAACCTTACTTTGACCATGAATATATATTCTAAATTCTTTATAATTTTCACAATATCCAACAAATTTACCTTCCCTTCTCAAGGCTTCTGACTTGTTTCTTTTGTCCTTTGTCACATTAAAGTATACAGTGAAACCAAATATATGGAGATGACCAACATTGGGATTGACAACTGTAAATAATTCTTAAGGGGTCTTGTCTTCTAATGCTCTATTAGGTACCCTATTTTGAACATATACGACAACATTTATTGCTTCTCCGTAAAGGAACTTCGACAACTTTTGATCATGGAGCATGGCATGAGCAACTTCTATATTGGACCTATTATTTTTTTCAATGACTCCATTCTAGTCAGGAGTAGAGGGAACAATTGTTTCTTTCTTGATTCCTTCCTTCTTGCAAAAATCAATGAATTCCTCTGATGCATATTCTCCACCGTTGTCAAACCTGAATATTTTGATTTTATTCCCTGTTTGATTTTTGATGAAAGCTTTCAACTCCTTGAAAATTTCGAAGGCTTCATCCTTATGCTTCAAATAATATATCCATGTCTTTCTTGAGAAGTCATCCATGAAGGTGATATAGTAGAGATGGCCACCAATATAATGCACATGCATCAAACCACATATGTTAGAATTCATGAAATGGAGGATGTTATTTGTCTTATTATCACTAGAGGGGAATGGATCCTCATGTTTTCATTCCACTGGGACAACCTAGACATACTCCATCATGATGGGCTTGAACCTTAGGAATCCCTGAGACCAATTTCTCCAATTTCAGAAGATCGTCATAATGTTGATGGGCCAATCTTTGATGATATATCTCAGTTAGATGATTAGTATCATGGACCAATGCTAGAAGTTGTCTTCTAGTAACCATATATAGTCTTTCATATATTGATCCTAATGTGAATGCATCTCTCATAGGTGATCCAACAGACCAAGTAAGAGCCTTTCCCTTGATGAAGCCACCCTCATCCCTTTGTCTTCCAAAGAAGATAATGATACCAAATTCTTCTTCAACCCTGACACATATATAACATCATGGGAAAAGATAGTTTCTCCCAAATTCAAATGAAATTTGATGGACCAGAAACATTTAACAAGAATAGTGGAGTTGTCTCCAAGAACGATTTTCAAATTAGACTCCCTCTCTACTAAATTAGAGAGAAATTTGTTATAACCAGAGAAGTGATGAGTGGCCCCACTATCAATCAACCAACTATTCCATGAATATGGATGAGATAAACTAGTAATGGGAGAAATAATAATATATTCAGATTGATTCATGACATTGCTTTCATACCTCGAGAATTTTGACTTCTTTTGTGGACGACGATCTTCTTCATGATCACTTGGAGAATCTCTTCTTCTTATTTCATCTCTTGCATTGTGATCATTCCTTCAGTCCTCTCTCTTTCTTTGATAATTGAACTTCTTGTTGTTGCTTCTAGTATTGTTGCACGATACATTATTATTCTCGAGGAAATCTCGAGCATAGTGGCCTTTATTATGAAAATTGTAGCATTCGAAGTGTAAAAATTCCTTTCTTCTCTTTAGATTTAGAGGAGGATGATTTCTTGAATTTGATGGACCTCCTTCTCCTTTTTTCTTCTTATTTTCATGAGTTATGAATGCATCGGGCTCTCCTTCTTCATGCTTTTTAATCCTTCCTCTTGATATCATCTTTGATTCTTCTTGAGTGAGATTTTGAACAATTTCATCAAATGATGGGAGGAGATTGTTGTTACTTATATTAGTAAAGAAGGCTTCCCAAATATGAGGGAGACCTCTTAGAGTCACAATTACCAATTCCCTATCAGGCACATATTCCCCAACTCTTTGCAATTGATCTCTAAGACGAGATATCTTCATTATGTAGGATTGCAAAAACACTCCTTTGCTCATCTTTGTGTCTTTTAGTAAATATTTCAAGGATATGATTTCATTCAAATTTTTGACTTCATACATGCTAGATATCGTATCATACCTTAGACCTTCAGAAGTTTCCAAAACATGCAAGTAAATTATCTTGTAAACCATTATCTATTATTTTCTTTTCTTTCAACTCACCTTTGTTGTGCTTGTTCTTGACAACAATGGAAGAATTATCTAGTGGCTTAGGTACTTTTCTTTGAATGTATTCCAAAAAATCATTGTTATCAATTATGTTCTCCATCTTGAATTTCCATGCAGAAAAATTGGATGAGTCACCCAACTTGTTATGTTCCTTGAAGAAGTAAGTCATCTTGAGTTGGCTAAATCGGTGCTTTCAAATTTCCAAAGATGATTCCTTCATTGCTTGTGTCATTTTGGGCGTGTACTTGAATTAGAAATATTTCCAATTACAATTAGTCTTTTCATTCATCAATAGTAATCAAAGAAATAAATGCAATGACAAAAGAGATAATCAACACAACAACAAGACAGACAAGGATTGGTCAAAGACGAACAGCCCCACAAGGGGGAAAACCCTTTGAAATTATTATTCTATTAGATTTTCATGAAATTTTCAATAGATAGTACAATGATTCCAATACAATATCATTAGAAAAATAACCAAACATCATTCAAAAATATGTTTCCAGCATTAAAATATACTAGAGACAACTTTTCCTATGTGTGGTCAACTTCAGTCTTCCATTAAATCTGATTCAAACTTCTTGGTCTCATGCCAAAGGAGATGTGTGAGAAATTAGATCCTTTCAGTTGCACCCTTGATGCCTGGAAGCCAGTGGCTGTGGTCAATTTTTTTTGTGTGAGTGTGTGTGAATGTGATCCAAAATCCCTAAAACAGATGCGAGCTTCACACCCTATAATTTTAGACTTTTGAGAAATTATGTTTTCATATCTTCCTTAGACCTATGCGACCCAATTAATGAATAAGAGAAGAAGAATATTGTTTATGATATCCAAATGACCTTGAGGTCACTTGTATTTATAGGCTTCCAAGCATGTCTAATTTGCTTTAGGGTCGACCTTGTCCAAATGTCCATATGTGGGCTTTTGTTCGTAAGTACACTTTCACTTTCCAAATTTGATGATGTTTAGGTTCATTTCGGTCCTCGCGAAAAGAGGAATTCAATGAAATCATCATCCCCATAAAATGAGTTTTTCAAATTGGAATTTGAGCATAGTTTCATATTTTAACACATCTTGACATGCTTTAAAATTGAATAAAACTAATTTTAATCATATTTGAGATTTTTAAAATTGCTTAAAACTTAATTCAATCATAATGCATTGATTGAAATACTTGGATAGATAAGTAAATTTAGGAAAGTTGATAACCTTGTATAAAATTAGAGAAATGTTATCATATATTATTTTTTGACCTATCTTAAATTCCAATACTATTGGCTTATATCATGTTATGACTAATTTCTTGTAGATGATCTCAAAAGAAATAATATTGACTAAAAATTATTTGTTGTTTACACTTGACATATTTTAAAATTGAATATAACTTATTTCAATTCTGTTTTTTTTTTTTTTAATGAACCTTGAGATTAGAAATTGATTGAATTACTTAAAAATGTTTACCATGCAATGGTATATGCGTTGGTCACAAAAATTTCCATATATAGATTTTTTATTATAATGTGCATGACTTTAAAATTCAAGTAATTTATTTTCAAAATTGAGTTGTAATAACATAATGTTAATTTCACTAAAATACTCTTTCAACAAGCCAATATGAAGCATATTTGTAATTATTTCCATGCTCAATATTAAATTCATTGATGCAACCATAACGCTGCTACACTCTCAAACCTTAACATGACTATTCTTCCCCTATAAGCCTTTAAAGTTCATGCCCACACACACACACACACACACACACACACACACACACACACATATATATATATATATCAGAAGTGTAATTAGGTGCTTTTCCTTTAAAATGGGACCACTTAGCTATTAGGGCCATTACACTATCAGGAGCATTAATATGTGATCTAGTTATAAAAAACCCCAACAATCACCCCACAGATCCCCTCCCTTTTACACTACAACCCGATTGTTCTACCTCTTACTGAAATACATTGAAAAACCATGCAAAACGTCGATATTTACCTTTTTCTATTGGCACGCTTTTCGTACACCGAAGTCAACACGTCAATACTTTGGAACCATTGATCTGGATTAGTGAGATCCAATAGTTGTTAGGGATATCGGATAGAAGACTGGATCGGGAGTTAACCACCCAAAAAACTGGTTTTTATCATCCTCCACCTTTGCTACGTGGTAGCTTCTCAATGGAATCGGGGGTAGAGCCTTCAAAAAAACTTACCGCATTTTATATGGTCGAAATATCATCCGCTGTAGCGAAAGCCGCTTGCGATCCAACCGTCGTGATCAATTGCGATTAAACAACTGCGATTAAATCGCATAATCGCAATTGCAATGTTCAATTTTCTAGACTCCTTATGCTTCAATACGCTGATGTGATCACCCTTCGCGGACCCGATATACTATCAACTCTGCTCTATAACTTTTCGAATCTAGTATTATTGTGATATTGGAAATCGTTGATTCAGTGAGCTGTTCGTCCCCACTTAAACGATGTGATTGGGTTCCACAAACCCGATAACCTTCAAAACCTCCGTTTATAAAATATGAAGTCCGGATTCTAAATCTGAAGGCGTTTTGCGCAGATTTCTAATGTATTTTGGGTTTTCCGCTTGCGGAACCAAAACGATACGTTTAACTCATTGATTACTCTTTAACTCAGTGTTTACCTACTGTAAAGCATGGAAAGCAGAGCAATAATCAAAATCAACCAAATACAGAAAAAACTATCATTTGAGGATCTCTACGGGCTGCATATATATAATTATGTGCACAACATCAATTCATTCATAATAAAATTACAGTGTCTCGGCCTTGAGCCTGATTACACAAATGAAAACCTCTATTTTTTTTACAATCCACATACTATTCTGCTCTCCTGAATTCTTCCTCTCTGGCCTAAATCTTCAATTAGTGGCCTGCTCCTCCTACGCTACCCGTATGCTTACATTAATCTCGAGTCCTCTCTAATGCTCCTCTCTCTTCTTCTCTAGAAAAGACAGGAAAATACATATATTCCTATGCTAACCATCTCCTTCCACAAATGAAGGACTTCGCAATATTTTTAGAAATCAATCCTATCCTAAGCTAGACAAACTAAACTACCTGGCTTGATCTCCACACAGGGAGGATCACTTGCCATTTACTCCCAATTCAATTCAGAATTAGGCTATAATTAACTACTTACATTTATTTGAAATTAATACAATTAAACAACCAAGTCTTCCTCTAAGCTTTCATTAGCCACAACATGTGACCATACCATCACATTGTTGTTAGGACTAGATGTTCCTCCATCAGACTCCCAAGGTTAAAAATAATCATGATCTCCTGATCATGTGCTTCTGATCTATGTCCTCCTAGATCCCATACTTGTTTTGGTAGTGTTAGAGCCTAGATTGACCTCAGGTTGAAGGAAGACAATCCTAGGATAACCACAAACCAAGCTTAACCTGGTAGCTAGCCCTACCAAGTCGAGAGAGGGCTCTCTCCTTGTGAATCTCAGTCAAGATGACTGGATCAGATATGGATTTTAGGCTAGCTATAGTAGCTCTAGGGTTTTTGATTGATTTTGTTGGGTTTGTTGCTGGATCAAATTAAGCCATGCAGTTTTGGGTCTGGGAAATTAAGTCAGGATGCAGGTTATTCTATGGGGTGAGGTAGGTAGGTGCTTTGGCACTTTAAATTGAGTGATATGATAGGTCTAAGACTGGTGAGGAGCTGAGGAGGGCATGCAAAGATAATGTATCCTTCTCAAACAATAGAAAACATAGAAAACTAAATGACTTCCCAAGGGAGAGCATTGTAAACAATGAATTCTACCTATCTATCTTGATATCATTAAGCTAGAAGAAATGAATTAGATTGTGGAATACATAAAACATGTGAAAAAATGATAACAAAAGAAGAAACTATGCAAGAACAACATACCACAAGTATCCCATAAAAATAGCTGCAAATCCTAGTTATTTCCTTGCCAAACTGCTGATAATGGTGTACAATGTACCTCAAAGCATCCAAGAGAGTCCAACCTTTGCTAATGACACAAATAATACATAATATAGACATCAAACCACCTATGCTATCCATCAGGGGTTGAAACCAAGAGAAAAGGAGTTGTTACAACCATTTCCAAACAGGGACCAGGAATATAGGCAGTGGAACAACTTCCTCTATAAGCATGGAAATTGATTCATTGACCCCAAAACCACCTCAAACTGATGAATCTACCCTCTAAGATCATTTAACTATTACATTTACATGCCAAGTCATTAAATTCAATCATAAAACCATCCATGAAGAGAGAGAAAGTCAACTTGCAGTGAAAGCATGTGAAAATCTGATTTTCTGGCAAACTATTCAAAAGCGCAGTGCCATTAGCCAAAAGCACAATGCCTCTTTCCACCCACTTTTGGATGCCTTCCCCTTCGCCAAATTTAGCTCAAAATGGCTCATTGGAAAGGTCCTCCAGTTGAGTTTCACGAGCGACTTGAATTTTTTCATTTGGAGGTCATTTTCCACCTCAAAAATTGAATCTCCCAAGGCTTCTTCTGTGTGTCCAAAAAGAGGCAGAGAGGTCATTTTTTGGTAGTTTTTGTACCTTTTGGTGACCTAGTTTTTCTCCAAAACTTCTAAAATTTTCTAGGATGAATGCTATCATCATGCTAAATCCAGATATATAAAAGTTTCCTCCAACAAGTGCTCTAGGGAAAAGCACAGCATCACCGACCGGTTTTCTGTTTTGAATGTTAGAAAATTTGAAAAATGCAAAAAATCATCAAAACTTGCCCAATTTTGGCATGGACACCACCATCAGCTCCTTTGATGGGCTAGTGAGGCTAAAGCTAATATCTTCAACTTATCTTGCTCCTTTTTTCTCTTTAAAGCCTTCCTCAACCTAGCTTTAAGTTTCCTTATCCTTATGTTATAGATTTTGTTGTGGGTCAAGTAATGGTAGGCCATGCGGTGAAGCATCTTCTTATCCCTGCTAGCCTTCTCAATCAGCCCTTCAAGGTGTATGTTGACCCTCTCAAGCCATGTTTCCCTATCATTTTGAATCTCTTGCTCAATTGAAGTCAACTTGACATGAGCCTACTTGGCCTTTTGCATGTTTTCTTTGATCATTTGCAACTCCATGAGGACTTGCTTGTCACTCAATTGTTTGTTTTCCTGCTCTAAATATTTGATGATGAACTTAGCTCTCTCTAAGTTATCTGCCAAGGATTGTATTTCAGATTCTTGTTCCTTTATGATAATGTCTTTGACAGTCTTCAGATCCTGAGCTTCCAAGTCAATAATGTAAACTCCATGAAAGGTAAAGTGATGTTGTGGCTCCTCATGCTCAACAAGATCAAAATCTCTTTCTTTATCATCACCAAGATCCTCTTCTTGCACCTTTTCCTTGCCCTTTCTTTGTTTCTCAACCTATACCTATTTTGCTGAAGAAGAAGGCAAGACCCCTTCCACACCTTGTGGAGATAATACTTGCCTAGCATCTGCAAAAGGTTTCCTAGTACCCCTCTTATATGTCACAAACACTGGCACTCTAACAATTTTAGTCTCTTTGAATTTTTCATGGCATGAAGGTCCACCTTCTTCATGATGTACTGATGAAAATATTTGTGGGCCTTTGAACATCTCATGAGGAATGAAAGTCTCCCATGACATGTTAAGGAGGTTCAGGTGGTGAAGAACAATGGTTTTGATCAAAGAGTAATGGTAAATGTTATTCAACTGCTGGGGGTATGATTTCCTTTGTACAATATGTGCCATCTTCTCAATTTTTCTAAACATGAAGTAATGGATATTCATCATCTTTACTGTAGTGAAATGCATGAGAAATCTAATGTTATAGGCATACAACTGGGAGAACCTACCTTCACAAGTGAAGTACTTGATAATGATTTTCATCAATCGAGTATACCTATCTTTCAAAAACTTGAAGGGGAATAATATCTTCATTTGGTCTCTGTATCTAGCCTTGATGTAAGGCTCATAGTACTCCTCATCAATATCCTGATCTTTGTACCAATTTTCACCCACATCTGGAATTCTTGTAGCCTCTGAGATGATAGCTGGTGATATGGTGAAGGTTATTTCGGCAAGGGTTACTTCATTACTGTGCAAATGAGTCAAAAATAGCTTAGCCAAGTCATGATGAAATCTGACTCTTTCAATCATTTCAAAAAAATCAAAGCATGCTCGGTGTTTAAAGCAAGAAATGGCAAGTGGACAGGCTTGTACCACCCTCAAACTAGTAGGCTCTTCTTTGATAATTCTTCCTCCTTTATGAGGCTTCCTCTGTTGCTTATGTTTCTCCATGGAAATATCACTGAGTGTCTCTTCCTCATAGTCATACTCACTGTCTCTTTCCATTGTTTTTCTGTGGCTATGAACACTTATGATTTTATATGGACAATGATGGGATAGGGTGGAGGAATGAAATGAACAGAGTGAAAATGAAGGAATATGTGAGAGTATCATGTGTGAACAGGTTTTTAGGGATGAGTAGGGTTTTAGGGAGAGTGGGTAGGCTTTATAGGGTTGATGGAGAGTGTAAGTAGGAATTTAGGGAAAATGTATGAGGGGAATGGGATTTAGGAAATATCGTATGTGGGAATGGGGTTCAGTGAATAATGGAAATTAGATAGGGTAAATAAACACTAGTGGTATGAGGAAAGCTAGGGTTTCACCATAGAATCTAGGGTTTTAGATTTAGGAATGAAAAACACCAAATTTGGCAAACAAAACCCTAAAACATAAGATGTGATAGATGAACTTACTTGTAAGAGAGAGAAATTGAAAATTTTTGAGGTGAATTGGTAGTTTGGGAATGATTTGGGATTGGTTGTGCAAAAACACAGTGCCTCACATAGGTGCACAGTGCCTCTCTGAAAGCACAACGCTTGTGTGAAATTACAAAGAAAAACATTGCCAAGTGCACAACGCCAACTCAAAAATACAATGCCCTCCTCAAAAGTACAACACTGCTCAAATTTTTCCAAAAATGCAGCGACTTATTTCTATTTGCCCAATTTTGCTTGAAAGCGATCCTTGACTCTCCTTTTGGCACTTTGAACTCTAACACAATGAAATGAAAAATAGAAGGATGGCTTTATATAGCTTTCACTTTTTGATTTTTTGTTGGGCAAACCCACTTTTATAATGTCTATCTGTTTTTTCCAATACTTTGTTTTTTGATGCTTGGTTTCTTTGCTTTGATAGGTGGACTGATGCTCAAATTCTTTTGATTTTTTGTAGTGGCAATACTTTGGCAACATCACCAGATTTCTAGGAGCAGCTGGAACCATTATTACATATGAGAACATTAAAATTACATCAAATTTAAAGATAAAATACAAATGCGAGAACTTCATTAAGCTTACAAATTAACAAATTATGATTTTCTAATCATTATTGACCTCCTCATGTCTTTTCTAACCATTATTAGAAATAATCACTAAATTTTGACCATGGTGGAAACCCTAAGACCTAATGAGACCAAAACCCTATGTAATTGATGAAATGAACTGAAAATGAGCATGAATTAGGACTAAAAGGTATGAAAGGAGGTCAGCACGTACATATCATGAGGGAAAAATTGAAATAAACCCTACCATTAGTGGATCGATGACCTAATGGAATGCAAGCTCATTAGAATGGGACTCCTAGTATGAAATGCAAAAGAGTAAATTTTGATCACTGATGGCAGTGTGAAGACACTGACACTAACATGTAGTTTGTCCTTGGTTGTTGTTGTTGTTTTTTGTTCTCTAGGTCTCCATATTTTATGATGCAATGCCCCATTAGCTATGCTTTCACTATCTGATGTTGTCCTTTTCATATATCTTACTGTTGTTTGCTCATTATTATAGTTTATGACAAGCTTTTCCACCTTAATTTGTAGTTTACCCTTACCTTCCCTTGTTCCATTCTTTCTAGCCAATCTTCCTTCCTTCTTTTGTCTTCCATTTAGTTTATTGGAATGTTGTGTTATGAGTTTCCAAAACTCATCAATTTCTTTGTCCACTTCACTTCTCAGATGATGAATACGCTTCTCCTGAACTGGATGTGTTCTTTCATAAGAACATCATAATTCGTGTGCCAATATTTTTCCATATACATTTTTTAAATGTACAAATGCCTTCTCAATTGATCCCCTGCAATAATTTCAGTTCCTTTTTCTGGTTTCTCATTTATGGCTCCATCATTTCTTACTTCAATTCCTAGTATACCTGCAACTCCATAATTTTTCTCAAAACTAAGAATTCTTCCTGCTTGCTTAGGTACTTGGAATGCCTCTTCTTCTAGTAACTTAATTTTTGCACCCTTAAGGATCATGTCATCATACTTGTCTGCTTCTGAAATGTCACCTTCAACCTCTTCTTCATCCATAACTCCTTGTAGCACAATAGTAATCCTGTTACTATCATCTCTTGAACTCATCTCTAGTTCAACAGTTCCATCCTGTAAATTCAACATCATTCCATCTTTCTGAGACATTCTGATCCCATCCTTCCTTACTGTGATCTAATATTCAGAATAAACTCCTTGTTTCAAATTCACTTCACATTTCCTTGTTCCTGCATATAAACCTTCACCAGAATCAATCAATTAATCAAACATGAACAATTTACCCTATTTCCTCGTTATGCCAACATTTCTGAAAACTTCTTTTCCATATTTGTCATCCATGACGACGTCTTCACTCTCATTCAGTTCTAGTTGTATAGTCTGATCACCTATTCTTTGGCTTTCTTGTCTCTTCTTCGAAAGACTTGATTTATGCCACAAATATGTTATCTCATTTGGAATTTCTCCCAAAAGCTCTGCACGATCTTTACTAACTCCATTGTCTGCAACATCTATCTTTATTCCTTCTTTACTCTGGGTTTCTTCAAGGTCAATAACCTTCAATAACTATTTAAGATCTGCAAAGTCTTTTATATCAACCTTCAGTAGTTGTTCTCCTTTGGCTTCAGTCCTCAATAGTTGTCCAATATCTGCATAATTCACTACAGCTATGGTTAACAACTACTCCTTGTTATAGACATATTTGGGCACTGCAACCCCAATCTTATATGTCGATAAACCAAGGGTTCTTTAACCCCTAAAAGTATTGTTTCATACCCTAAAAAATCATGGTCAATTTATTACATCATTCCCCAGAAGTTCCACCTGAAAAACCACTCAGAACTGGCCAAAACTAGACCATACTAGTTGCTCCACTGTTAGGGTGTGATGCATGCTAATTCCTACACTAGCCAGGTGTGATGCATACTGAAGAGGCCTTTTGTGGGGTGTGATGAGCGAGAATCGACAAATGTCTGAGACAATTTGCTAAGTGTATGCTCATGGAATCTTCTAGAAACTTCTCCTATGACACTTGCCTTTCTGAATTCGCCTAGGGATGAGTAAGAGATCCAAGAAATCTACAAGTGGAACCAAGAACAACAACTGGAATGACACTAATCAAAAACCTAGAGATGACTCACACCCTTGTAGACATCTATAAATGGATCCCTCATCTGAGAGATCTGGAGGTTGGAATTTTGTAATTTGTAAGGAAGTGTTGATAGTTTGTCTTTGAGAAGGAACATTATATTGTTTGGTGATCTTGCTTTTCATGAGGTGAAGAGGGCTTTGATGTTGGATCAGATAGCTGGGTTGTAATTATCCCATCTATTTTAATAAAGTTCTTTGAGTTTTCCTCCATACAATCATGTATAAATGCCATTGTATGTTCATTGTATTTCTGATTTTGCAATGCTTATGATATAATAGATCGAGATGCTTTGATGGTGTTTTGTTACATTGTCTCTACATGTATCCTCTAATCAGGATAAGTAGGAAAGGAGTTGCAAGCACTGTCAAGGTGGAGAGAGTTCAAGCAAGGAGTCAAGTGGGAGATCAAGGTTGGTTCCTTTGCCTCTCTCTTATCTATCATACATATAGGAAATTCCAAATTGCTTTTATTGTTTGTTTCTAGGATAGCTGCCAATCTTAGAGGGCTAGCAGATCGAAAAGACACTAGTTTTCCCAGAAGAAAAATGGGGACTCCACTGGGGATCGAATATTTTGTTTGTTTGTTGTTGTTGTTTTCTTTATAAACTATAGACAGAGCCTGAAGTTAGCTAGATAGCCTTCGAACTGCTCTTGCTCTACAATTGAAAAGTAGATGAATATTGCTTCAGTCAATCTCCAGTTTAGTTTATGAATTGAACATCTGACTTAAAAGAATTCTAGATGCCCTTTTCGTAGCTTAGTCACCTCGCAAGATCATACCCCTGTACTTTGCTCTTTACTCTCCATCGTAGCTCAGCTTAACTCACTGAATTCAGCTGCAAATTTGAGCCACAACCCATCTCAATTGCGCTCTCTGGCCCATTGCACTGTCTGTCACTGGAAGCCAGCATGCATCACACTTCTACAGTGTAGCTGGTGTGATGCATCCCTATTTCTGTGAAGCATAGGTGCGATGACTGAGTAATCCTATTTCTCTCCTTGAAATTTGGGGGTTTTTGTCTTTGTTTTCAGCGCTGTTTTGTTGTTTTTTGCTGCTTATGAACAGTATCTCATTGTTGAAGCCTACTTGAATTACATTGTTCAGCCTCCATTGATAAGGATTAGTAAATTTTTTTATGTATTTGTCCATCATTTACAATCTTTTGTCGAAAAGTTACTTAAATTGATCTGTCATTTTGGTGAAAAAAGTGTCGTAAATGTCGTTTTTGTGTCAAAAAGAGAAGTGTCGTTGAGTCTTCCTTCTCTAGGTAGTCGATTGAAATTTTCTATTTGTATTTGAATTGATTGGTTGGTATTCGAAGTGTCGAAAGCATTTTCTATTCAAAATTGAAAAGTGTCGTTTAGTCTTCCTTTTGAGTGAAATGTTTCAGATCTATACTTAGTTCTCTTTTTTGGCATTCCTGACATTAAGGCAATGAAAAAAAATACATGCATTTGCATTTGCATTTAGACTATGTGTGAAAAATGATTTAGGAAAAGTGCATTTAGTGTTTGCTCTTTGCTCTTTGTTTGAAAGAACCGTAATCTTCTTTCCTTAGTAGCTAGGATTTTCATTGCTAAAAATAAACAATGATTGTTTATCATTTTAGATTGCATTTAGGAATTTTACATCTACATCACTCGGTGAACCATTGAAAGACAAACTTCTAAACAAGATCAACTCTAAAATAGATTTCATTGAACTTAAAAATGCTTTGGAAGCTAACGCAACACATTTAGAGGTCTAGGCTAGAGATGTGTTCTAGCATCGTAAAATCTAGTAACTATCGTTTTCATCGAAGGTTGGGTGATTCCTCCTCTTTGATACGACAAGTGCTAGCTTGTGTTCCCCATGCCATCGAGTATATATTGGGAGATCACAATAGGCTTATATCCTTTATCCATAGGAAGCCGTGTGTGCCTCCCTATCGATCACAATGCACTGAACACAGCATTCGGGAAGATTGATTGCCATACATAAGTCCTTGGTAATTTCTCTTTAATTTATGACCAAGTTGTATATTGAAGTTTTGCGATTGGTTTGGTAATACCTCTGTCTAAATTTCCATAGTAGTCAATTTCGTTCCTTTTCGATTCCTTAAAAGAAAAGGTCCATTTGAGCACTTGTCACTTCAGGCTCATTAAAAATCGAAGGGGCCTAGAGTGATCTTTATCTTTTTCTCGACTGTTAAAAGTTGAAAAGGAAAAGTTGTGTCAAAGTGTCATTAAATTTTATTAAATTCGGAATAACAACATTTTCCCTTTAATTTTGAGTTGATCAAGTAATCCGCAGTCGTGGAAGAAAGTCAATCAAAACCCCGTCATTCGCGGAGACTAGCGAGTCAACCATCTTTGACTCCGAAAACGAAGCCATTCTGGGAAAAACGGTCTCGTTTAATTGAGTCCAATTCACTTGATTTATTTGAAACTTGTGTTTCAACATCGTCAGAGACTACAGTTACTTCGATCATTTCTTTTACAACTTCCTTTACAGGAAAAGTTCTATAGTTACAAGAGGACATTAGAATTGATCCTAATGTAACGGTAGACACTTCTATACCTGAAACAACTCTAGCTAGAGCTGATGCAAAGATTGAAGTCCACTTACCTGAACATCTGGAAGTTGAGTCCCAGAATTTAGAAGGTGTCACCCCTCCAATATCTTTCACTGCAAAAGCTATACCTTCTTCTGCTCTAGAAATGTTTTACGGATGGTCTACCTCTTCCACCTGGACTGATTGCTATAGAGGAGATAGTAGAGGATCTTCTCTCTGGTACCCCATTAAATTTTGGGACTGGGATTCATCTGTATCCTTCTACTATTGAAGTTAGTTCTTTTAATCATCCTTCATCGCAAGTTCCTGTCGAATTGCTAGGAAATCTTTTGGATAGACTAAACATGTTTGAGCAACCATCAACATCTAGGACTGTATCATCTGATACAGCTACAACGGAGCTTCCTGTTGCCATTCCTACAATGTTTGCTGGTATACCATCTGTCCCAACTAGTTATCAATCACTAGTTGAAGTCCACTCAAGGACTGTCTCGACGACATGGTCTGTTCCTATTTGTTCATTGAGAATCCCATCTGGTATCTCTTATGTTGAAACTTGGCAAATTGATCCTACATGCCAGTATCAATTTGGGCAAACTAGTCTTCAAAGACCGATATATCCTTTGAACACTGGACTACTGCCATATGGAGGGTAGTATGCTTTTTCATTGTTCCCTCCCGGGGAACAACCATATGAGAGTTCATAACAAAATTCAGGTCAAATTGGAATTACATCCAGCGGTTGGTTACCAATACTGCCTCAACAACCAAGGGTTGTATATTCTATGCAACCAATCCAACCTATGTAAAATGTTACCACTACACCTGCTATTGTGACTGTGTCACAAGTACAGGCATTGCCTGTTGTATGCCAACGTCAAGTGTCTCAAGTTGCAATACAATAGCCTCTTGTCTCTACGACTCAATCCCAACCTCATGTTAGTGCTTCCATACCTGCAACGACTCAGGCTCAAATGGGTATTATTACCCCACATCTTGGTCAATATTCCAGTATTATGCAATAGTAAATGGTCCAACAACCATGGCTAGTACAATATCAACAACTGCAATTCCAGCAAACATACCAAGGACTTGATCAACAAGGCTTTGTAGGTAATGGAGAACCACATTTTCAAAATGGTTATCAACACCCACACTATAATGGTTACCAACAACCTAATCAGAGTTACCAGCATCAGATACATTATGCTAGTATGAAAAGACCTACTGCTCAGGTGATTCCATCTTATCCTGGGTACGCTTCACCTAACCTGAATCAATAGTTCCCTTTTGTAGCAACTCTATAATTACCATATTTGAACCTGATGACGAGTGATCCAATTGCATATGCCCCTTGGTGACCAGTGATTCCTCATAAACTTCCCTCTGATATTCCTAAATTCAATGGAAATCCACGTGAAGATCCATCGAATCACGTAATGACTTTTCATTTGTGGTGCTCATCTAACACCCTAAATGATGATTCGATTAGGCTTCGCCTTTTTCAGAGAATGCTAACTGGTTCGACAGTGAAATGGTATATTGAATTGACTAGAGCTTCATTTGATAACTTCAGTGCCTTTGCCACTACTTTTATAACCCACTTTCAGTTACCCATAAGGTACGAAACAGGTACAGAACTCGTTACCAACTTCAAACAGACAACAACCACTCACATATCTGATCATATTCATGAGCGGCAATGTCGTCGATGAATGGTAAAGACGTATGTTCCTGATTAGCTTTTAACTGAGTGGTTTATTAAGTCCTTATTACCATCTATAACTGAGGATGTGGCAAAAGGAGTTTTCACTGAAGAGAAAGTCATTGCTTGTGCCCAATATTTAGACTTGATCTATACTCAGTCTGGCACACTCTATGACAAAATTCCTGACGCTCCCAGACCAGAATTTTTTGTTCCTCCCCCTCCTAAATCGAACAGGGACTCTCATGCCGGTAATGGCATGATCGGTACCTCAAGCACACAAACCATAAAGGCTCCATCTGGTAAAGCCCTTGCAATTTCTAATAAAAATGCAAATGACAAACCACTTGCCTCGGAGGTTAATGCCATGTCATCTGACAAGGGCAAAGATCCAAAGAAACCAGGGGGCAAGAAGAAAGGGAAAAATAATAAGAAGAAACAAGAGAACTCAACTCCTAAAAAGTCTTCTGAGAACCCCACTGGGCAAAAGAAACCTCATGATCCATGTTACTTTTGTAATGAACACCATTGGATGAGAAATTTTCCACATCAAGCTGAGGTTACGAAATTGTTAAAGATTTCAAATACCTCAGCAGTGTTGACTGATTTGTTTCCAAACCTAGAAACTAATCTGGTTGCCATCGATCATGCTTCCACATCACAAGTGCTTATGCTATCCATGTCGAAACAACAAAATGGTGCTTTGATATAGACAAGGAACATAGATTATGGGAATCCATAGTCATCGAACAATAAGGCTATAGATCAACCCAGTAGTTCGACAATAACTTCACCAGAAGTTATTCCACCCATCATTCCTGAATTAACTATAAAGCCACCAAAGGGAGTAGTACATAAATTGACATTTAATCCTCGTGCTCGAGCAACACAGAACTATAATATAGTGGAGGATCTGGCTCAATCGCCATCCACTATGTCCACCTTTGAGGTACTAGAAAATTGCCCCTCCCAAAAGCAGGCTTTGTTGTTAGCAATAGGTGGGATTGATCCAACAGATTCCAATCTTGTGGCCTTTAACCATAAAGGATACGAACCATAAAGGATACGAACCTCAGTTACCAACCCAAATCGCTTTCCTTATACAGGTAAAAGCCCTCAATAAAACTGTTCATCGAACAATCATTGATGAGGGGGCATCTACCTGCATTATGTCAATGAATTACTGGAAAACTTTAGGTTCACCACCCTTGTTGCGATCATCAGCGACATTAAAAGCATTCAATGGAAGAAAATACACACCATATGGGATATTAAGTAACTTGCAAGTTGAACTGGGGGGAAAGACAGTAGAAATTGAGGTCAAAGTCATTGATGGAAACCTCGACTACAATATCTTGCTCGCAAGGCCATGGATTTATGCTATGGCTGCTGCGGTGTCAACATATTTTGGAAGGATTTCATTTCTCTTCCAAGGTGGAATTACAATCGTTGACCAAATAACCTTTTTCCCCAATAGCTCACAAGCTACTGGAAGCATTCCATTAATCCATGGAAGTTCTCAATCGCTTCAAAATGTCAGAGTAGGTCTCCTTAAGACCCATCCTTAATGGGTACTTTTTCCCTCTCGCCTCCAAGTAATCTGGTAGAAGTGGCCACAGTGGAAACTTGCCATATGATCTCTTCTACATTGTCTAAGATAAAGAAGAACTCTGACCATTTTGATCGTGTGGATCATCATGAGGTGTTACCCCCAAGCCCCATAGAATCTTTGTAGCAATCAATTTTCTGGGCCTGGGCGGCGAAGACAAATCAACACTCAGTGAGTGTTTGGATAGATAGGTCTCTAGAGTATGGTACCTCTTGCGATCCTTGGTCTCATATACATTATACAGATGAAGGAATCATTTAGTTGATGACGATATGGGAGATGCCATGGGAAGATTACCACCATCGTTCCCAAATTTAAGATAACAACGAATATTATTCAAGCGACCTTAATCATCCATCAGTTTTTGATTTTTTATCAAATACTGTAAATACAGTGGATTCTGAGTGAAATCTATCCAATATTGAAGAAACTATCGCCATTAATATCTTGACCAAACCTAACGTTGTAGAGAATATTCATGTTGGAAAATAGTGTTCTCCTTTAGAACTGGAAATATTATGCGCTCTCTTTCGTGAATTCAGAGATGTCTTTGCATGGTCATATGAAGAAATATGAGGCATTGACTTGAGAATCATTGAACATGAAATCAGGATGTATCCAGATGTCAAACCGATATGACAATGACTTCGACCTGTTCACCCAAAGAAATCCTCTACCATTAAGGCAAAAGTTGAAAAACTTCTGCATGCTAGTTTCATCTACCTCGTTCCTCTAACTGATTGGGTATCAAACATTGTTCCTATGATGAAAAAGCAAGGAACAATTAGAGTGTGTGTCGATTATAGGGATGTAAATCAAGTGTGTCCAAAAGACAACTACCCTACACCCTTCATCGACCAGATAATTGATGAATGTGCCAGATGTGAAATCTTTTCATTCTTGGATGGTTTTCCAAATACAATCAAATCAATATCTGCCCATAGGACTAGTCAAATACTACATTTATATGTCCATGGGGCACATTCACATATCGTAAGCTACCTTTCGGTTTGAAAAACTCAGGGGAAAATTTTCAGAGGGCAATGAACTACACCTTCCACGACATCAAGCACATTGTTCAACTGTATCTCAACGACCTACCAGCTCATTCGCGAAAGTGGACTGATCATCCGCAGCACTTGAGAGCCATCTTTCTACGTTGCCAACACTACAAGATACGACTCAATCCATACAAGTGTGTGTTTTGTGTTGGTTCTGGTTGATTACTTGGTTTCATAGTTTCTAAGGACGGAATTTGGCTTGACCCATTTAAGGTTCAGGCAATCCTTGACATGCCTCCACCTTAAAATTTTCTTCAGATTCAAAAACTCCAAGGGAAAGCTAACTTTCTAAGGAGGTTCATTCCACATGATGCCAAACTCGCTAAAGGTTATATGCGTCTTTTGAAAAAAGGAGTATCTTTCCACTGGGATCAGGTTGCACAAGCTTCCTTTGATGCTTTAAAAGGTTTGCTAGTAAAAGCATCATTAATGTATGCTCCTCACTATAAAAAATACTTTAACCTGTATCTCATTGCTACAGATACAACCATTGCCATGGTTTTAGTGCAAGCAGAAAATGGAATAGAACATCCTGTATATTATTTAAGCCACAACCTAAATGATATAGAAAGCAAGTACTCCTATGTAAAAAAGCTAACTTTAGTAGCTGTTCAAGCAGTATAGAGATTTCAACACTATATTCTCTTTCGCAAAACTACCATTGTGTTAGATTGCAACCATATGACCTACATTCTGTCGCGTCAATTACTAGGGGCAAATATTCCAAATGGATAGCCATTTTGCAAGAGTTTGGTCTAGAATTCACCAAATCCAAATCAAAGAAGTCTCTCATCTTCACGAATTTACTTTATGACCTCCCATCATCGTCTAATGATTTAACATCTAAGGCAACAAGAGACTCTGTTTCTAATATCGTCAAGCGATCCGTGGTACAGAGATATACTGGTCTATCTCCAAACCCAAACATTTAGGCCTAATACCTCTCACTCTGAACAGTGGCGTATTCGAAACCAAGCCAAAGACTACATGATCTTTACTGTCGTGGTGTTGATACAGTTCTACGAAGGTGCCTCACACATGACGAGGCCGAAAAAGCCCTGAATGACTGTCATTCAGGTGTGTGTGGGAGGCATCTATCTGTTTATGCTACTGCGCAAAAGATCTTACGAGATGGTTACTTCTGGCCCACTATATTCAAAGATTGCATAATTGTAGTCAAAAGTTGCCATGTTTGTTAGATTTTTGATTGCAAAACCAGATTACCACCTACACCACTGCATCCAGTAGTTTCTGTTGGGCCATTCACTAAATGGGGCATAGATTTCATGACATGTAACCCCACCTCGACCAGGGGGAATGGGTATATTATAGTCGCTTTCGACTATTTTACAAAATGGGCTGAGGCAATGCCTACATTAAACAACAGTAGCGAAATGGCTGCTCTTTTCTGTTTTAATCATGTAGTCTCTATATTTGGTGTTCCATAGGCTATAGTCACAGATCATGGGTTTCATTTTCGCAATCACATGATGGTTGAATTGACTGCCAAATTAGGACTATCCCACAATAGTTCTACTCCATATTATCCACCAGCTAACGGACAAGTTGAGGTAATCAACAAAGTCCTTAAGCACATGTTGCAGAGAATGATTGGAGTCCACAAATGGAATTGGCATTTAATCATGTACTCAGCTCTGTGGGAATATAGGACTTCAGTGATAAATGAGATCAAATTTACACATTTCCAATTGGTATATGGTCTGGAAGTTGTCTTACCAATTCAATGTGAAATTTCATCTCTCAATCTCGCCATTGATCTACTTCCCGAAACTTCGGAGGAAGAGGCTCGTTTCTTGGAAATAATCCACTTGGATGAAATCTATCGTGACGCCGTGCTGGCTAATGATGCTCATAAGAAACGTGTCAAGGCACAATTTGACAAAAATGTCAAGCCTTGTGTCTTCTCAAAAGGTGACCTGGTCTTGCTTTACGATCATGACTCTGATAAATTTGGGGCAGGTAAGTTCGAACCATTATGGATGGCCCCCTACATTGTCAAATGAGTATTGACAAAAGGAGCATACGAGCTGGTCAATCATGATGGGATTCCACTGTCGCAACCCCGAAATAGGTTGTATCTTAAATGTTACTATGGTTGATTAAGTGTAGTAATCTATTTGTTTTGTTACATTTTTGTTTTCCTTTAGAGTTGTCACTTTGGTTAGGTAATCTGCTTCACTTTTGTTGCAGATGGCAGACATTTTGGAACCAATTTTTGGGTATGCTGAAAATGCTAGTCGTAGTACGCGGAACTTATCTTCTGCAGCCTGGGCCATTTTTGCTCCAAGCGACAAGTTAGTGAGTTTCAGGGGGATATGTATTAGTCGATTGACAAACAACATCGCTGAATATTGCGTGTTGATTGAATTTCTATCTGATACTATTTCGCATGGCATATGCTAACTCTTTGTTAGGCTAGACTTGCAACTCATCATCCTACAGCTTACTGGCGTTTATTCCATTCGGAACCCATCTATTTATCCTATGTTCCTAAGAGTCAGGATTTTGGAAAGATAGTTTGATTCCATTATATCAACACATTTCCAGAAACTTAAACACATTAACTGATTCATTAGCAAATTATGTGTTGGATAGACATTTCCAACATTTGTAAAGAAAATATTTCACATTAAAATTTGCATCAGGATTTCATAACTTAAACGAAATAAGAACTTTGAAAATAAAAAATATATAACTGTTTATAGTTTTACAAAATGTTTTATGTCTAAGACGAAATCGGTCATATGACCTAGAAGCTCAAAAATGAATGCAGAAAATCATCCTAGACTAATGATGCTGGTGATAACATGTCACCACCTGTGTAATCATGCACAAGAGCCTGGTCCATCGACTTGGCACACCAGTAGTGTGGCGCTATAACCTTAGAGCTAACTCATCGGTCTTGACATCCTAAATACCCAGAGTGAGGACCTCAATCTGATCCTACGACACTACCAAGGTCTCCGCTATGTCTAGATCGCGAAGGACAAGCCTCCCTATAGCCTCTCCTGCTGGAGCATCAGCTGCCGCCCATGGGCGTGCCACTGGTCGCACTAACCCAATATCTTCACACACATGACTTTGATTAGTCTTGATAACATTTACAAACCCAAAAAACATTATAAAACTGATAAACAAAGATATGGTTGAATCATTTTACCTACAACACTCCACTGCTCGCCAATTGGTAACGCCAAATCCGGGTTGCCTCAGAAATCCATCCCGACATATGGATACTCTACAAAGACCATCTAATGACAGTCAAACCACTCGAAAAATGCATCGAAGAAGGAAATATGTGACTGACCAGCATGTGTAGCCATGAGATCAACCCACCTCTGCATCCATGGGTCCCTCGGTGCTGGCAATCCCAGTGAAATGTTCTGAGGCTGCATTAGTGGAATCCTCTCCAAGTCAAAAGCTGTCAATATGGAACCGTAGCCAAAATTCTTGGATCTTCCATTCTTTACCTTGGAGAGTTGTTCTTTTATGACAGGAAGTACTGCCTCACACTAGTTGAACACCTTTGGTTCTAGGCATTCTAGGGCATACTGCATGTAAGATCTATTTTCCAAATGAAAATCTGCACTACCAGCCAATCTAGAAAAGGTAAATAAAATGGTCCTCAATGGATGATCAGTGACATCCCAGATATTGATCTTTCCATCTCTGCTATGCTGAGATCCATCTCTACAGAACTGATGAATATAATCTCTCATAGATTCACCTCCACAGGCAAATTCTAATAGTGAAAAAGGGGCACCATGCCTCGATAACCTCGTCAGAAAATAAATGTCCTTAACTATCAATGGAATAGATTTTCTTCTGATCTGGAATACCTGGTCGATCGGATCCCAAGCATTGAGAAAATACTACAAAAAATTGATTTCTTGCCTCATGCTAGATATGTGAAAGAATTTGAGCAAGCCACCATTTCGCGATGCAGTAACTGTACCTTGGTCATGTAAGGCAATCAAGTCCTATTCTTCATGTTCACATTCATGCCATGTGATGACCATCTTGATCCAAAAAAAAATTGAAACATAGACAAAAGATGAATTAGGATCCAATGTTGAGAAAAAACAGGAAACGATTTGGTGAAAAATCATTGTAAAAAGATGCCCTTCTGCACCCATCGCACCCTGCCTTTGAGGAAGGTGGGATGCACACTAATTGGCCAGTTGGTAGCTCGATACGAATCACACCTTTCGATACTGGCAAGGTGTGATGATTGGGAACAAGATCTTAAAACCCCAAGGGCCCAGAAATGTGAAAAAACTTGCTTAGAATCAAAGAAGGATGGAATGAAAATGAAGAGCTCAGGGTTAGCTCTTACTTGGTCCTGATAGCACAAAGAATAGTCCACGGAATCTCCCGAAAATCACTGGTGTAATTTGAGGGGGGAAACCACTCCAGAGCTCCAAATCCCAAATTTGAAATAGAATGATAAAAATGAAAGGTAAAACTATTTTATGATTAATATTCGCGTACTTCAAGAAAAATGTTAGTTTTAACTCATTTTTCATACATATATATATTTCTTATCCGTTTTATGGAGTGATTGATTAGGTTGAACGACCAACGAAAGAATATGATGTGCTAAATAGCGAATTAAACATTTTGACCACAAAATGAGCAATGTTTTCGCATGGTTCAAGCTCGTTAAAAAATAAACCTACCACTGAGCATATGTTCCCCCAAGGTTCAAGCACATTAGAGAATGAACCCACCTTCAGTAAATAACCTTCGTGATTGCCATATTATCATCCTTTTTGAGCCTTGGTTGTGTTCTTGCCATCACCTCCATTCTTTTGATCGATCATACGCTTCCACTTGATTGTTTACCTTTTGAGGAACCGCTGCAACAAGTGGTCTTGTTAGCCACCCTCTTCACATCACCATGTTTTGAGAATTTCCAAGCTTACCCGGAACCAGTTACTACCCTAAACACCGTTCGTTCCTCAAAAAATGAGTCTACTTTAAACTCTTTTTCAGACTCGTTAAATATGAAAAGGTTTTCGAGCTATTGGCCTCTCCATCTCGCTAAAGTGATTGGAAGTGCGATCCCTACTGTATATTTTAATCTTTTTCAGACCTAAGGGATTATGTAACAAAAAGATTCAAGCACTTGTCTTTTCGGCTCACTAAATTTATCGAAAAATCATCCCTTTCATATTATTTTATCCTTTTTCGGACTTAAGGGATTATGCTACAAAAAAGAACTACTGGAGTTTCCTTTTCATCCCTTTTCAAACTATCTAAACATGAAAAGGACTAATTTATCCTTGTCGTTAAACTCATTAAAAAAATAGCGACAAATCTGTCCACCCAGACAAGAACGATTTTCACTGTTGCAAGGCTCGCTAAAACATAGCGACAGGTTTTCCCGAAGGGAAAATTATAGAACAAGCATATGTTATCCTCCTCAAGCTTGACAAAAATAAAGAGGTATTGGTCAACAATGACTAGGGAAAAAGGGAAGCAAACTTAAAGAATTATATTGGTAGCAAGTCGCTCTTGAACATGACACTTTCACTCCATCACCATGATTGAGTCGGGTTGGGTTATTCTGTTCACTATTCATATCACCATTGGTGCTCCATACCATCCATATTTTGGGGTTAATGCTACCAATCCATCTCAGTGTCACTGATATGTTCAAGAGAAGTCATTCAGAGAATTCACCATCGAGGTAATGCCTCATCCACTGTAATGCCTTCACTGTCCATTTTTCATGACCACCATTCCTGAACCTTGTATTGTCAAATCGTTTTTCACCTCCAGAAAATTATTTGTTTCGTTTCATGTCATTTATGTGGGATACATTAAGGCCCTCCTACGACGGGTCACTTCCTGTCGACATCAGCTCATTATCCAAGAAGTTGACTTAGAAACAATCCTTTCAGTACTTTGAAGCTTGCATGCCTCAATGGCAAGTTTCTCACTTCCGGCGACAGGTTTACATCAATGGCCTTTGACTGAAATATTTTGCGTGGTGTTCGACATCGGATCATATATTCACACCACATGAATTTTACTATAGTTCCTTGAGGGTCATTATCATTATCGGTGATTCCTCTCGCGTCTGTTAACAACTTACTTTATTGGCTGGTGATCAAGCGATGTCTATCCATGTTCGACTTCAGGACATCTTTTCACATGGATCAACTTGTACATCGGGCAAAGATTGAATGAGTTTGAAGACCCCAGATCTAGTTTCATCCATCTGGGCTATGATATATTCAGGAACATAAAGACATCAAATGTACACATAAGTGCACAAATGATCATCCAAGCTAAGGGATGATGACTCTACATATAAAGAATAACCAGTCTGCAACTGTAGATGATTATCTATTCTATGTACATGAAAATGAATTTATAAAGCTGAGCATGGGAATTCCCACCTCAACTAGATCACAAAAAATTATATTGTGACAATGTATTGTATTGTATCTTATACATGTCACCTTCCAAATCGAATACCTCTGATCCTCATGATAAAGCATTTCACCCAACTTCAAAAGATTTACGACTTCATGCTTTGGGGGCAACTATTATAGACATATTTTGGCATTGGAACCCCAATATTATATGTCGATAAACGAAGGACTCTTTAACCCCTAAAAGTGTTGTTTCATACCCTAAAATATCATGGTCAACTGATTACATCATTGCCCAGAAGTTCCACCTGCAAAATCACTCAGAACTGGCCAAAACTGGACCATACGGACTGCTACACGGTCAGTGTGCGATGTATACTGACTCCTACACTAGCCAGGTGTGATGCATACTGAAGAGGGCTTCTGTGGGGTGTGATGAGCGAGAATGGACAAATGTCTGAGAGAGTTTTCTAAGTGGATGCTCATGGAATCTTCTAGAAACCTTTCCTATGACACTTGCCTCTCTATATTCGCTGAAGGATGAGTAAGAGATCCAAGAAATCTCCAAGTGGAACCAAGAACAACAAGTGGAATGACACTAATAAAAAACCTAGAGATGACTCACACCCTTGTAGACATCTATAAATGGATCCTTCATTTGAGAGATCTAGAGGCTCGAATTTTGTAATTTGTAAGTGTTGATAGTTTGTCTTTGAGAAGGAACATTCTATTGTTGGGTGATCTTTCTTTTCAAGAGGTGAAGAGGGCTTTGATGCTGGGAGGATGATGCTGGATCAAACAACTGGTTTGTAATTCTCCCTTCTATTTTAACAAAGTTCTTTGATTTTTCCTCCATACGATCATGTATTTGTGAATGTTGTTATTTGTAAATGCCATTGTATGTTCATTGTATTTCTGATTTTGAAATGCTTATGATATAATAGATCGAGATGCTTTGATGGTGTTTTGTTACTTTGTCTCTACAAGTATTCTCCAAGCGGGATAAGTAGGAAAGGACTTGCAAGCTCTGTCCAGGGGGAGAGAGTTAAAGCAAGGAGTCAAGCGGAAGATCCAGGTTGGTTCCTTTGCCTCTCTCTTATCTATCATACATAGAGGGAATTCCAAATTTCTTTGATTGTTTGTTTCTAGGATAGCTGCGAGTCCTAGAGGGCTAGCAGATCGAAAAGACACTAGTTTTCCCAGAAAAACTCCTTCCTCTGCATCACAAGATTATGTGAGTTTCATTCTTCTAACTTCTGAAAAATCATATCTTTACTTTTCCTTTCCCATATGAAAACATTAAACAGTTGCCTTACTTCAGTGTATTCTACATTTACACACAAAATATGAGTTTCAAAGCCATGAGACACCAAAGTCTTCTTGAGACACCAAAGTCTTCTTAAGGTTCTCCAATTGGTTTGTATTAGCATCATCAGTTTTCCTGAGAAAACTCTTTGTTCTATGTTCATATGAATGGATCCCTTCCTTTCCAAATATTCCTTTAATCTCAATAATTCCTTTGCCATCCTCCTTTTGACTTATCTCTTGGATGTCATCTGACTGGACATCTTCCTTCACTTGACTGTAACTTTTCTCTTTATTATTCATATGACTGTGAGTAGTCATCTCTTCACCTGTTAATATATTAGTTTACAATAACTGCTTATCTTTCTGCAAGTCTACATGACCTACAAACACACAACAACTTTCAGTTTTCAAAATACAATACCTTTCGTCCCCTTTTGATGCTTCAAGCACCAATCTTCCATCATAGATCTTTTGGATTTCAATAGATCCTCTTTGCTGTGATTCCATTTCTTTGAGTCTCTCCTTCTCTAACATATCAATATGAATTTGTTCAAGTTCCCTGAACTCGTTTATCAGCTTTCCATTCCACCTCTGTTGCAATAACTTCCACTTGACCCTTTTCTTTGTTCTCCATCGGTATCTTTGGTCTTTACTTTTCTTTCTTTGTATTGTGAGACTAATATCCTGTTCTTCATTCTGTTGCCAGTTGCTATACTCCTGCAATCTAATGCCTTCCTCGATTTCACTCTCATGTTGCTAATCATCTCTTTTAAATTGTTGGTTTCTTTCATCTTTATCTTGTTGAATTAATACTTCTGTCTCCCTCATGTCCCTAAGGACATAACTTCCTTGTTGTTCCTGATCTTCCCTTTCACCTTCAAATAATCTCTGCTCAATTTCTCTAATTTCAGCATCATACTTATTAATGTTGTCTTCCACACCTGTAGTCACATCATTAACTAAAGAGTCTAAACATTCACTTAACTCTATAAATGTTAGAGACATTTCATCCTTATCATGCATAGTTACCATTTCCTTTTCTTTATCAGGTTCTGAAAGCTTCATTTCTCCTTCAGGTTCCTTGAGCAATCTTTCCAAGAATTCTAATTCCATGTGAAATCTCTCTAGTGATTCATCACAACTTTCATCCTCAGCTTCATTCTTTTCCTGGCAATCCTCCTGAGTTATCCTATTTTCTGCACTATCATATTGCAAACTTCTTTCATCAATTCCATCAGACAAATTCATTCGCTTACCTGTTTGGGATACTACTATGGCATTTTCATTCGACTTCTGGTCCATATCAGCTTCATCTGGTTGTTTCATACCAAACAAAATTTCATCTATGAACTCTGTCTGCTGCAATAAATCAACACCTTCTTCCTCTACAAGGCATTCTCCATCATACTTCACCTCAAGAGCTTCATTCTCATTTCTGATAGTTTCACCAGACTGTCCATCATCCTCTGCATATCCTACAAACATACACAAACTATGAGAATAAAAATCACAAGGCTTCATTGCCTCATCTGCTTCCCTTGTTAACATATCTCCTAATCATTTTGAACCATTCCAATAGTTCATGAGATCTTCAGCTAATTTCCCATTATCCCCTTCATCCAACATTTCACCTTGTTCTAGTCTACAAATGGAAACTTCCATTTCTGCTTATGTTTCTCTGAAGTTCTTTATCAACCACTTTAACTGTTCTTGTTGTAGCCTTCTCTGCAACTTATGCCACTTCACTAGCTTCCTTTTCAAGACACAACCTTGCGTTTGATTCTCTTCTAGCAGCATCACTAACACATCGAGTTCTTTTCTTATTTCAACCATTTCCTTGTCAAGCTTTGCTTGAATCATCCATTCCTTATGGATTGTTTGAGCACTCTTCTCCTCCATCTTGTAGCCTTCTTCTGCACCCTCCATATGGCTTTCCATAGCTATCTTCTCTTCTGTGTGAGCTTTTACACTTGCAACCAATCAACTTCCTTCTAAGTTGATCTTCTCACCAAGCTTCTCTCTGCCTAGTCTCCAAGTCCTCTTTCTTTAGAACTTGCACTGAGCACTCTTGCGCTCTCTCTCTCTGGTTTCTCCACTCACTTCTCTTAAGGACTCCTCTGTCCCTATCTATTCCAAGCCTCAGTTGGAATAAGGTTCTACTACAATCTCTAGAACTTCCCAAAAGTTCTTCTACAATCTCACTACTGTAATCTGGTGCTAAACTTGCATTCATTCAACCACTGCTACTTTCACACCTCTGTATCATAAATCATCCTTCTTGCAGGAAATTTCTTTCCTTTTCCTGCTCTGATACCAAAAATGATGGAACCATAAGGTTGGTACACTCTCAAACCTTACTGGGACTATTCTTCCCCTATAAGCCTTTAAAGTTCATGCCCACATATATATATTGAAAGCGTAATTAGGTGTTTTTCATTTAAAACGAAACTACTTAGTTATTGGGGCCATTACACTATTGGGAGCATTAATATGCCTCTAGTTATAAAAAAACCCCAATAATCACCCCACGGATCCCCTTTTACACTACAGCTTGAATGTTCTACCTTTTACCGAAATACATTGAAAAACCATGCAAAACATCGATATTTACCTTTTTCTATTGGTGCACTTGTCGTACACTGAAGTCAACACATCAATGCTTTGGAGCTTCTAGATCGGTGAGATCCAACGGTCGTCAGGGATATTGGATAGAAGACTGGATCGATAGTTAACCACTCGAAAAAGCAGTTTTTATCATCCTTTGCCTTTGCTACGTGGTAGCTTCTCAATGGAATCGAGGGTCGGGCCTTTAAAACAACTCACCACCTTTTATATGCCCAAAATACTGTCCACTGTAGTGGAAGCTGCTTGTGATGAAACAGTCATGATCAATCGTGATTCAATGACTGTGATTAAATCGCGCAATCACAATAGCAATGTTCAATTTCCCAGACTCCTTATGCTTCAATACGTTAAAGCGATCACCCTTCGCGGACCCAATAGACTAGCAACTTTGGTCTATAATCTTTTGAATCTAGAATTATCATGATATCGGAAATCGTCGATTCAACAAGCTATTCCTCCCCACTTAAGCGATGCGATTGGGTTCCACAGACCCGATAACCTTCAAAAATTCCATCTATAAAACCTGAAGTTCAGATTCTAAATCCAGAGGTGTTTTGTGACAATTTCTAATGTATTTTGTGTTTTCCACTTGTGGAACCAAAATGATACGTTTAACTCACTAATTACTCTTTAACTTAGTGTTTACCTACTATAAAGTGTGGAAAGTAGAGAAATCATCAAAATCAACCAAATACAGAGAAAACTATCATTCAAGGATCTCCATAGCTGCATATATATAATTATGTGCACAGCAACAATTCATTCATAATAAAATTTTAGAGTCTCATCCTTGAGCTTGATTTCACAAATGAAAACTTATGTTTCTGTTACAATCCACATACTATTCTGCTCTCCTGAATTCTTCCTCTTTGGCTTGATTCTTCAATTAGTGGCCTTCTCCTCCTATACTACCTGTAGGCTTACATTACTCTCGAGTCCTCTCTAATCCTCCTCTCTTTTCCTCTCTAGAAAAGACAGGAAAATACACATATGCCTAAGCTCACCATCTCCTTCCACAAATGAAGAACTTCGCAATATTTTTAGAAATCAATCCTATCCTAATCTGAACAAACTAAACTACTTGGCTTGATCTCCACGCAGGGAGGATCACTTGCCATTTACTCCCAATTAGGTTCAGAATTAGGCTATAATGAACTACTTACATTTATTTGAAATTAATACAATTAAACAACCAAGTCTTCCTCCAAACTTTCATTAGCCACAACATGTGACAACACCATCACATTGTTGGCTAGGCCTATATGCTCCTGCATCATTCATACATAATATATTTTAGTTCATTTTAAGTTTAAAAGTGACTTGCATCATAGTAAGATTATACTTATATCATGTTATGACTAAGCTCTTGTAAATGACGTCAAAAGAAATAAAAGTGAATAAAATTTATTTCAATCCTATTTGTGTTTTTTAATTGAACCTTGAGATAAGAAGTGACTAAAATATACTTAAAAGAGTTGGCCATGCATGGTATGTGGGCTGGTCACAAAATTTTCATATATAGATTTTTTAGATTATAAAATGGATGACTTTAGAATTCAAATAATTCATTTTTAAAATCATTGTAATAACATACATGTTGATTGCATTAAGAAACACTTTCTCCAAGTCAATATGAAGCCTATTTGTAATTCTTTCCATGCTCAATATTAAATTGATACATGATATATTTTAGTTCATTTTAAGTATCGAAGTGACTTGCATTATAGTAAGATTGTACTTATATTATGTTATGACTAAGGTCTCATAGATGACTTGAAAAGAAATAAATTTGAATAAAACTTATTTGTCGTTTACAAGACATATTTTAAAATTGAATAAAACTTATTTCAATTTCATTTGTGTTTTTTAATTAAACCTTGAGATAGCCAAGTAATTTTAGGAAAGTTCATATTTAATTATATATAAAATTATAGAAACATATATCATTAATTGTTGTTTTGTATATTAAATTCAAATACATATGACTTAAATATCATGTTATGACTAAGCTCTTGTAGATGAACTCCAAAGAAATAAAATTGAATAAAACATTTTTTTTACCATACATCTTATAAAATAGTATTTAAAACTTATTTCAATCCTATTTGCATTTTTCAATTCAACCATCATATATTTTAATTTATTTTAAGTATCAAAGTGACTTGCCTCATAACTTAAGATTGTGCTTATTTTCTTAGTCTATGAAACTAGAATTAAAATATGTTATATGTTTTAATAAAAGTTATACTAAATATAAATTCTTTTAAACTAGTGAAATAATTAACAGATTCATAAATTTCAAAATTTAATTAACATCCATAAACAAGATTAATAAAAAACCATAAAATGAAATAATGTTAATGTACATGAATAAACTGTCCATGTATGAAACTATACAAAGTCACTATCACATGTGAATGTTCCCTATGAAATGGACCTTAAAATATATAAACTATCCACTCTAAGTACCACTAGAACTCCTATGTGACTTTTGTTGCACAAAGTAATCATCCATAATCTAGTACTGCAATATAACATATTCAAATTAAAACTACTAAATGATTTTGAACCACATTTAATTACATATATGAATCTACTAATCTCAATCAAGCCCAAATGCAAGCCATCTAGGATGGGGGTATGATGAACTTGGGTTTGGTGCTCCCCTTCTTGTGGCTCAAAGATTGGGGCATGCATCGATGGACCTGCATCGTCAATGCCTCCATACCTGACATCCCCCTCATGCGTCCACATAACTGTGACATCAAAAACACTCTGTGTATGGGCCTGTGTACACAATGGCGAGGACAAATTATGATTATTCTACAAATTAATTCAAATGCATGTAACTTAAAAAAAAATTGTTGAAATCTTAGGAATACAAAAGTTTACCTCAACTGTTGCTTCATGTGTTTGTACATAGTGACTCTCCTCCACATCTATGTTATGAGGTGGAGGTAGAAGTGGAGGTGGAGGAGAATCCATGGAAAAATGCACTGGTGGAGGTTGGTCTATTTAATCAACTGCCCCCTCGGATGGCCTCATAAGCTCATACATGTAGCTAGGTTGTGTCTACATGTTATCATGAAATTATTAATATAAATACAATCTAATACAAACTAAATTAATATAAATAATAATGTGTAATTTGATGATAAGAGTCAAAATTTTCATATATATGTACATGGTCAGTGTCACACGAGTCGTGCACCCTAAAAGTGTCACATATGGCATCATGAAACATACATGTATATGAAAAAATATGGTCAATGGTTAGACTCATGAGATATGAATCATTATATAATGGAATTGGCAGGTCATGAGGAAATGGTGGTGGTTTAATAATCTCTGCATGCAATGCAACATACACACTAGCCAATGTTGTCTACATGTTATCTCCAATGGTATTCTAGGTCTCAAGATTTAGTTGTGACAGATCCTTTATCTCTATCGGAAATACCATGCTCCGAGATGGTAGTGGCAATAATATCAGAGGTGGTGGTACATGCCCAAGGTCCTTACAAACCACACCATGATCATAAGTATGTCCCAATCTGAAACCATAAATATTAGATTATATGCTCATGTAATTTGGCCTCATATGTAGCACGAACTTTGTATATATATGATTTTCAAAGTAAAAGGGGACTTGGTTATGGTGAGGGAACTAGCTCCAAACTCCAATGAATTGATCATAAATAAAAGGGGTTGCATCAATATTCTTAGAATATATTAGTGGAATAAGACCTTGATGTCTAGCAGGGCACTCTGGAGGGATGTTGAACAACTCCCCAGCAGCATCAATGTTTTTGGTGGCCTCTTTCATGACCTCCAAAATATGTGCACCTCTAACCACCCGCCTGATTATGGAATGTAGGAGGATTCTTTATGGGCTTACCCTCCAGTATGACTAGATCAACCTATCGATTTTATCCATCATCAAAGACAAACTACAACTAATAGGTGAACTAGCAGTGATTTTACGTAGATATAGTGTGATCCATGTATGTTGGGAAATTGATCTAGACTTATGTAGGAATTGAACATAATACATATATGTACATAAACACATAGATCCAGTAGAAATAAAAATTCATTTCATTAATATCAAAGAACAAAAATATGACTACATACAAAATGGAAATAAACTAGCTTAGATGATGGCAGCTTATCTTTGAGAAGAAATGTGGTAGATACATGCCTCTGAAATTTGTTACAATGAGGCTCAAAGGCATATTTATTATTGAGAAATAATAGAAAACACTAAAAATCCAAAAACCTAACCCTAGGAGATGTAGCACCAAAACTATGGACCTCATTAGGGTAAATTGGTACATCAAAATCTTGGGGTCGTAACTTTGCAATACGATCTTTGTTTGACACGTACGATACCTAGTTAGAAAGATATATCTAAGGACTACAAATTTCGTCTCTTGATTGTCCTATTTCAAAAAAAATCGTCATTTAGGGGCTTAAAAAATCTCCAAAAGTTCAAAATCCAAAAAAATGCCAAAAATAGTAAATTGTGCTACAATTAAGGAAAATGAAAAACTGAAATAAATAGTGGCAGGGCTCCAAGTGGAATAGATGGGTGGCCAGTAATATCCACCTGAATCATACTTAAGATTCTCTAGTGTGATACTATTTATAACATCATCTCACAGAGGGATCGACGTTGCACTGTGATCCGCAGCTTCGCCCTGCTGAGGGTTTGCAAATCATAAGCATAATTTAACACACACACACACACACACACACTCACACACAGACTAATATATATATATAATATATATATATATATATATAATATATATATATAATAATATATATATAACAAACTAGAAGAATAATAACATATATATTAAATTAAAACACATTAGTTGAATATGATTTAAAAATAAAAGAAAATTTGAAGACAAAAATACATAAATTTTAAATAGGATTTAAAAATGCACATCTAGTAGGTGAAGATGGTCCACTATCTGTAACATGATCGCCAACAGGGACAAAATCACTACCAATGACACTCTGACTGGTATCAGAGCCAAGGTATATGAGTGGAACACACACTTTTCTTGGGCTACATGATCTATCATGAGCCTAACCATGTATTGCAGATCCCCCCACACTCTGACGACCTGTAGTTGATGGGCGTCTAGGAGATGACCCTGCATAATACATATAGTAAATACTTAATACATATAAGCTAATCCAAAAAAAAAGTTTACTAAACTATTACATATAATACAAAAATATTACATATGATACATATAAACTAATCCAAGAAAAAAATGTTGAAAGGAAATCATTTCTAAACTAAGGTAGAATTGTCTAACCTAAAGTCCTAAACTTTAGAGTCCATTTTTTGATAACTTATCAACCAAATTATTGAGTTCCATGTAAGCACAATTGAAATAAGTGATTGAATCTACTTGAACACTTTTTTCCATTTCTAAGTAATGTATTTTATTCATAAGGCATAAATATTTAAATATATATGTAAAAAATTTGAAATAAACTTATTTGCAGAATTAATAAAATTCCATGGCAACCGGATACTCCAATAGACTTTAAGTTCTTATAATGTTTGACTCTGTCACACAAAATATACTAGGTTGAAGCACTTGGAGACAATTTTTCTAGTACAACACATGATATAATGAAACAATATGGTACAAATTAGAAAAGAGAAGAAAAAACTATTCACTTTAAATGCACTTTTCGACATGGAATTAATGTATCCACCAATGATGCATTGCTGAAACTTGAATGTGCGCACGCGCACGCGCGTGCACACACGCACACACATATAATTGAATAACAATTTTTATTTTTATTTTTAACTTTAAGGATGATATTTTATTATGTAATTAATTTTTAAAACTAATTGTACTATATTTATTATAAAAATATTTTAAAAATAAAATTAATTGAAATTTAGGACAAAAAATGAAAATAAATTTTCTTATTTAATAAATAGAGTTTCACCCTAAAGCAACCATATTCATTATTTCAATATTAAGCTCATAATTTGTTTATTGATTGGTTATAGTTTAGGTTGTTTTATGTTTTGAATTTTTCTTGGGCATATTTTTTGTCAAATTTGTTTGAAATTTAAAATGCATTTTAAATAACAAAATTGAAATTTTATTTCACTAAATTTCTAAAAAAATTCAAATCTTAAAATAATTAGAAAATAAAGTTTTTGTTATTCAAAATCTGAAAAAAATTATAATAAACATGCTACCATTGCAATTATTGAAAATGAATTCAATGAAATGAAAAAAAAAAGGAACACCTAAATTATCTAGTTTTTTTTGTGGGTTTCAAGGTTTTTATTGCTAGTTTGTTTGTGGTTTTCTATTTATTTTTTTTGTTTTCAAAGGTTTTCTTGATGGTTTTTTAGTTTTAGTTTTTTTTAATTATTATTATTTTAAATGGTTTTCTTGATGGCTTTTGTCGTTTTTTTTTGTGTGGTTTTCATTGTTTTTGTATGGTGGGTTTTCATTTCAAATTCTTTTTTTGGAAGAGAAAATAATTCAAATAGAGAAAAACTGAAAGGAAACCTACATTGGCATATAAATAGTGGTAAGTTTGATCTTTAGGGACATTGGTGGGGTCACTGTTCCATCCTCCAAACTCTCGGTTGAGCCCCAAAATCCTTGGATGAGTAGTTAAATGACCTAGTCGATCTATTGTTCACCTTGCAGTTTCAAAAAAGGCCTATCAAACCATGATCACTTCTTTTAATGCCACTATAGCTTGATCAATCTTATAGGTATGACTATTAGAAATTAAAAAATAAATGTTTAAATAATTAAATCAAAAGGTCCCACTTACACTAATTTTCTATATGACATCAATAGCTTGGAGGAAGTAACTTCATATAGATATCTTGGGTTTAATATTCTTGACAAACTCATTCAATTCCTTTGATCTAGGTGAATATTGGTGGTCACCCACCAAGTCCACTTGGACCCCCACCATTGTTTCTCTGAGCTTTTCAGTTTCCTTAATTGTAGCACAATTTACTATTTTTAGCATTTTTTTAGGTCCCAAACTTTCGGAGCTGTTTCGAGGCCCTAAACAACATTTTTTAGGAAAAATCGGAGCAGCATTGTTCCATGGACTAGACCCATGCTGCTCTTCCCAAAGTTGTAGTGCTCGGATAGATATTTCTAATGAGATATTGTATGCATCAAACAAAGATCGTATGACAAAGTTGATGTACCAATTTACCCAAATGGGGCCCACAGTTTGGCGTTTCATCTTCTAGGGTTAAGTTTTTAGATGTTTAGGGTTTTCCCATTTTCTCAACAATAAATAGGCCTTCGGCCCTCATTGTAACACAGTTTAGAGGCATGTAGCTGCCACATCTCTTCTCAGAGATAAGCTACCATTGCCCTAGCTGGTTTATTTCCATTGCTATTTGTAAGCATATTTCAGTATTTTACATTAACGAAATGAAGTATTATTTCCGCTGCATTTCTATGTTTATGGTTATCTCTGTAATTTATTATGTTCATGTTTAAATCTGGATCAGTGGTATCAGAGCGGTCTACTTTTTCTCTATTTTTCTTTGCATGTCCCCAACGAGGTCGGGATATAAGGATTTAGGGCTTGAACTAGTCGAAACTTTGCAAGACCATCCTCGCAAATCCTGACAGCCTCCCATGGAGGACGAGAAGAAATATGGGGGGTAGGAGAGCCTATCAAAATCTTGCTCGAAGAAGGCCTCGAGCGACAAAGGAATGCAATGATGGACATCTTTGCCCAGATCCTTCAGCGGCTACCCAGAGGCAACGCATCGACTTCCAACAACTACTCTGGAAATGCCACGCCCCTTAAGGTACAAGTTAATTTTGAAATCCACATATTCGAGGGTCAGATAGATGCAGATGCCATAAATAAATGGTTAAATCTACTAGAGGGTTATTTTTCTATTCATGAATTTTCGAGTCGAGAAAAGATTATTTTCGCTCTTCTCAAGGTAGCTCCCCATGTTAGGGACTGGTGGGAAACCTACTGTGAGAAGAAGGATGAAAATACCAAGTCACTATTTTTAGTTGCACCCACCTTGAATTCAGTCCGAGATGCCATCAAGGAGCAGTACTACACTGTCGGAAGCTATGAGGATCAATACATAAAGTTGACCATGCTACAGTAGGGAAGGGACCAAGACGTGCCATAGTTTAGTAATATTTTCCATATCCTTCACACAAAGTTGGGTATCAAGGATTCAAAGCAGGATTTGATACTCAAATACCTCGGCTGCCTACAAAAGTACATATAGTTAGAAATAGAATTCCTGAACATCTCCTCGCTCAGCACGACATACCGATATGCCGTCAAGGTCGAGCAAAAGTTTAAACATAAGAAGTGAGACTTTGGATCTGCGAATCCGAAGCAAGCGAAAAGCGCCCCCAAACCACAAAATAAAGGACAAGGCCAAGGCAGGGCGGCCCAAGACAACCCGCCAAATATATAAGCAAAGAATAGTGCCACGAAGCTGAAAAAAGACACAGGAAAATGGGGTGAGTTCCATAAGAGCTCCACTCACAACACAAGTGAGTGTTGGGCCAAGCAGTCACTAGTGGCTGAGTTAAAGGTTTTAGAATCAGATGCATGTTCTAACTCTGAGTCAGAACTTGACAAAGGGAATGACAAAGGGAAGCATATTATCGATGCAGAGCCCAGTGCCACCGTTGCCACCATGAAGATCCAAAAGGAGGAACTCGAAGATCCATAGGAGGAGGAGCATCTCTTCCACTCCTAGATGTGGGTAAAGGGATCCCCACTATAGCTCATTGTCGAAAGAAAGAGCCAAAAAAATGTCATTTTGGAAGAGATCGTGAAGTGGCTGGGCTAATCGACCATAACACATCCACAACCATACACCATTTGGTGGCTTTACCAAGGACGGGATCTTCGCTTGAGCTAGCAGTGTCGCCTTCCATGCAAAATGAAGCCCTTCACACATGAGGTATTGTGTGACATTTCTCCCCTTGAAGTTTGTGATGTACACTTAGAACCCCCATATTTGTGGAAGTGACATGCTGTGTATGAATCAAGGTCCCGTGCTATTATTATTACTTTGGGAAATAAGTTATACAAGATACTACAGGTAGCACTGCCTACCGCCATCTCTTTGGTTACTGAAAAACAATGTAGTAAGATCATTTCCAAAATTTGGAAATTTGTTTTCCTGATGATACGCCCTCAAGGAAAGAAGAAGACGGTGGCTGCGACCTCCGAACAAGGCCGCTCTGCATGACAACTATAGATGGACAAGGTTGTGGAGGAGTACAAGGATATCTTCACGTCCCCTACAGGGGTTACTCTACACTATCAGGTCAAGCACTCCATCGATCTGACCCGAGGTGCACCACTTCCCAATGGACCAATCTATCAATGCTCTATTCTGGAGAATGATGAAATCAAGAGGCAGATTCAGGAGTTGTTGCATAATGCTCATATATGTCCGAGTTCATCACCCTATGGGAGCGTGATCGTGTTGGGACAGAAGAAGGGTGGGACTTGGAGACTCTGTATTGGCTATCGGGCACTAAACAAGATCATTGTCCATAATAGGTACCCGATCCCACGGAATGATGACCTCTTAGACCAACTGAAGGGGGAAAAATATTTCATCAAGATCGATTTGAAGTCATGATATCACCAGGTACCGATCGAACACTCTGATGTGTGGAAGACTACCTTCAAAGCCAAGGAGGGCCTTTTCAAATGGTTGGTTATGCCTTTCAGATTGACAGATGCTCTTGCAACCTTCATGAGGCTAATGGATGACATCTTGTGGCCATTCACCAACTCATTTGTAATGGTATACTTTGATGGCATATTGATCTTCAACCAGAGCTGGGAAGAGCAACTCCACCACATCTGACAAGTTCTCCAAACACTACGGCAACACAAGTTATGTGCCAATTTGGAGAAATGAACTTTTGGCATGACCTAGGTTCAGTATCTGGGATACATTATTGATGAATAGGCGGTGCATGTGGGTTCAGCCAAGATCCAATTCATTTGGGACTGGCCCTCTCAAACCACTCTAACAGAGCTCCGCAGCTTTCTATGTCTTGCCAACTTCTACTGCAGGTTCGTGTTGGGATTTTCTCATATCACTTGGCCCTTGAGTCAAGTCACCAAGGGAGGAGCGAAAGAAAAATTATTTTGGTCTGAATGTCAATAGAAGGCATTCACAGAGTTGAAAGATCACCACTGCTTAGCACCAGTGCTCACATTGTCAAGCTTGCAACAACCATTTGAGGTCAAGATAGATGCCTCTGACTATGCTATTTGGGCAATCCTTACTCAACATGGGCATCTAGTGGCATATCATAGTGAGACACTTTCAGACACAGTCTAGACGTATCCCACTTATGACAAAGAGATGTATTCCATTGTGTAGGCCTATCGACAATGGAAACATTACATTTTGGGGAAGGAAACGGTCATCCACACAGACCACCAACCCCTCCAGTTCATACAGACCCAAGGGAAATTGCAAAATGATCGCCATCATAAGTGGTCCACATACCTGTAACAGTTCCATTTGAATATCAAGTATAAGAAGGGCATCACCAATAATGCTGTAGATTGCCTTAGTCAACCACCGATCATGGGATTAACCACCATGCTCAACTGTTGTGGGCACAAGGCTTCTGATTGGCTTCTTCTCTAGGAAAGCAAGCCAGAATTCGGCCAAACATACTAGATACCCTTGGAGGGTCTGCATGTTCTAGATTTTCACCTCCAAGATGCCCTGTTATGCCACCTATGTCACCTTTGTGTTCCTTCAAGCGAGCGTGCCAAGATGATTTGGGAATCACACTACAATCGAGTTGCTGGGAATTTCGGGGTCGAGAAAACGGTGGCAGTACTGCAGAGATATTTCTATTGGCCGAATCTTTGACATGATGTCAGGAAGTACATAAGATCATGCACTGCCTGTGCCATTTCCAAACTAACCATTAAGAAGCAAGGCCTCTATACCCCGCTGCCTACCCCTAGTCAACCTTCGGAATCCATCTCCATGGATTACATGTCAGGCCTTTCGTCCACCAAGCATGGAAACAACTATGTTTTTGTGGTTGTCGACAGGTTCTCGAAGATGGCCATTATGGCAGCTTACAAGAAGAATATCATAGCAGAAGCCACTACTAAACTTTTCTTTGAACGAGTGTAGGTATAGTTTGGGATCCCATAGTCTATCATCTTAGATCAGGTGAACAGGTTCCTCAGTACATTTTGATCCAGTCTCTGGTCGATGTTGAACACCAAACTCACTAAGTCCACAACCTTCCATCCTCAAACTGATGGCCAAACAGAGGTTGTCAACAGGATGATTGTACACATTCTGTGCATGTACAACTCAAAGCATCCACACACATGGGCCGAGAGCCTCCCCTATGTTCAACATAGCTACAACTAGGCTCTCCATAGCTCGACTGGCCACAACCCTTTTTAGGTGGGCTTGGGATTCCAACCATTATGTCACATTGATGTGGCCATGCCATTTGCAACTACTCACACAGATTTGGATCATGTCCAGTTCGAAATAGATAAGGCAAACAACTTCATTGAGCACATCCAACATATTCGCCAGTAGGTCCATGACATTATGGAGAAATCAAATGCCAATTACAAGCAGCGACATGATCAACATTGGGTGCCACATAAGTTTCAAGTGGGCGATGAATTCTGGTTGCATTTGCAAAAGGAATGCCTTACCCGAGCCTATCGGAAACTTAGACCACTCCGATATGGTCCTTACACCATTACCAAGGCTATGGGAGATAATGCATTTAAGCTCAGCATTACCCCATTCCTTAGCCTGCACCCAATGTTCAATGAGGACTGCCTTCAGCCATACTTTCCACCATTACTAGACACATCTAACATTGCAGAACAGTTCACACCCACAGAGTTAAATCCAGATTGAATGGAACAAGCTGCAACTGACCGACTCATGGACATACAGATCAAGCACACTCGCCAACAGAATATCCAACTGTGTCGAGTTGTCAAAGCATGTCAACTCCTTCACCAGGGCAAGTGGCTCACTAGGGACCAAGTTCAGCAGAAGTTTCCTCATCTCATGGATGAATCAATGCAATGGGGACCATTGCTTCCTAAGGGGGCAGGAATGATCCAAGTGGATATTGGTGGCCACCCACGAAGTCCACTTGGACCCCCACCATTTTTTCTTTCGGCTTTTCAGTTTCCTTAATTGTAGCACAATTTACTATTTTTAGCCATTTTTTTCGGGTCCTGAACTTCAGGAGCCATTTTTAGGCCCTACACAACATTTTTTGGGAAACTTGGGAGCAAAAAGGATCCATGGACCCATGTTGTGCTTCCCAAATTTGTAGTTCTCAGATAGATCTTTCTAATGAGATATTGTACGCATGAAACGGAGATCATATGCCAAAGTTACGACCCCGGGAAGTTGATGTACCAATTTTCCCAAACAGGGCCCACAGTTTGGCGTTTCATCTTCTAGGGTTAGGTTTTTGGATTTTTAGGGTTTTCCCATGTTTCTCAACAATAGATAGGCCTTTGAGCCTCATTGTAACACAGTTCAGAGGCATGTAGCCACCATATCTCTTCTCAGAGATAAGCTACCATTGCCCTAGCTGGATTATTTCCATTGTTTTTTGTAAGCATATTTCAGTATTTTACACTAATGAAATGAAGTATTATTTCCACTACATCTCTATGTTGGTGGTTATATTTGTAATTTATTGCATTCCTGTTTAAATCTAGATCATCCTTAGTACTAGGAAAAGGAGAAATGGAGGTTGGAAGGCTTATTATGGGGTCGAAAAAAATTGTAAATCCATAAACATTTGCCTTTGGGAGAAGAAGAAAATTATCTTTGAAACTATCACTGCTCATGTTCTATAATATGCTACAAGTGAATTTTGGGGCTATGACATCTATAAAGAATAATGCAGAAGTATAGAGAAAAACCCAAGTTTCTTATATCTTCAACATCTCTAGAGAATCATGGGGAAAGATAGAGCAAAACAAACAATTCTCTTGTAACTTGTATTCCAAAAACTTACATAAATTTATCCATTGAGAGAATGACTTTTACTAGGTACCTAATGTACAAGAAAAAGTTAAATAACATGAAAGACCAAAGGATTCCTAAGATTTTTCAATCTCCATTCAAAACCACCTATGACTCTAAAAGGACTAGCATAAGGATGTCAAGTCTTTCTTAAACCATGTGTGTATAAAGGAAGATGACACTCTATAAAATAATGATAATATTTAAAATATTATTAATTTAAATTTCATGAGAAATCGTAATGTTATAAGAATTATTCGATACAAGAAAATTAAAATACTATAAGGAGATGACTAGACAAACCCTTATCTATGAGCTCAAAAGTATTATATTAGAGGAAATTTCAACTAAAAAATAGCCACCTATGAAAAATTAAGAAATTAATAAAATAATGTCACGTAGACAATTTTTTAATAGATTATTTCTATTATTTTATTTTTATCAGAATTACCCAAGTAAATGTCACATTTATCAAATGACCGTTTATATAGTTTATATTTAAATTAATTTAATAAAACACAATATTAATCAAATTAAAATTAAAAAAATAAATATAAAATAAAAATTAGCCCATGGGTCATAGAATGGATGGTGATGGGGTGTAGTGTTAAGTCACTCCGTGATGTGAACGTCACCGGTTCAAAACTCTGTGGGAAAAAAATCAATCATGTTAAGGCTGGTGTGGGCCTAAGGCCCAGTGGTGATCCTTGGGTGATTTTTATGGCTTAGATACCTTGGATGTTGTTTCTCAAGACAACAAGTCAAGCCTAAAATCAAACTCAAACAACTTGACAAAAAAAAAAAAAAAATTTAAATTACTTAAATAAATGTGACTTTGATCAAAATAACCATGTTGTGTGGGTGTGTGTGTATATATATAATATATATATAATATATATAAATATATATATATATATAGATTAAACACAGATTTAATAAAAATTAAATTAAAATGTAACTCTAAATTTAAATATAATTTAAAGTTAACATTTTATATTTAAATTAATTTATTTAACACAAGATTAAAAAAATAAATTCTCAAAAATAAAAAAAAGAAAGAATAAATTTCTATTTCTCAACAAATGATTTAAGCTTCATTAAAAACACTTTCAACTCGTGGTTACCTTTCATTAAAAATATTCTTGATATTCTAACTTTTACCCTCTCTTGTTTTCCATCATTTCACATGACAAGTGTCGTAAGCACAAGCATTAGAGCACTACTTTCTTTCATGTGGTAATTAATAATATGATATCACTCTTCCATATGTTTTATATGAAAATATCATGTGACATGGAATTCATTAGGTAACCTTAGTGTGTTAATCAAAACATATCAAGTACCCATTTATTTTTTCTTACCACTCACATAATCATATTATTTTCATAAATAAAATATATCATCCAAGCATAATTTTCAGTAAGGGAAACTCCCTACTTAATCCATTTTCATATCTATGACTTCACTCTCCATTTGGTTCATATTGAGATAGCAAATCCCTCCTTGATTGATCCTTTATCCACATCTACCCTATAATGCAACTCTACAATGTAGGCTTCCAAACAAATTAGGAATTTCATCACATGAATAAACATAACAATTTAATTAAAGAAATACAATATTTTTTCTCTTATTATTAGTAGGCTCATAACCCAAATTTATTCCCTGTAATAGATATGGAATCCCTCCCCCTTGTACTCATATGCATATTAGCTTCCTCAACACACATTATCTCAATATAATTGTCTTAGAACATGATTATTCAGTCATGAGACCTCACCAGAATATATTTATATCATGCACTTAATAAAAATTTCAAACAATACTTTAAATTTGTATAAAATTCAAGAGTCGTAATAGAAAATTCTTAGAGGACTTATATGGAGAAAACCACTAAATGGAATAAAACTTCTATTTTGTCCAATAAATAGGATTTTTTGTTATATTATTAAGTGAAATTTTCATCGATACATACACCATCATAGCCACTAGCCCCAATAGTGGAACATTACACGCAACATTTCTTGCTCCTCCAAAGAGATGTACTCGCTCTATGTTGTGGAGAAGCCAAGGCTTGTCACAATACTCTCCAAACCTCCTCTAAGAAATTCATAGCCAAAAGCATAGCTCCCAAAGGGTCTATGAGTTATGAGGTACTATATGTAGCAAAGGGTGGGGTGACCCTTGGCATTACCCTTTGACTCTGGGACTACCCTCATGACTCTTCAACTTTATTACAAATGACTCTTTACATTACATAATGATTGCTCACATTCCACTAATGACACTTGGAATTTCACATATAACAAATTTACAATAATAATACAATTTCCACATATACCCATGTGTGAAAAAATAGGCTTGAGACAGCCAGAAAATACAACACTAAGGCTCAGATGGTTGAGGGAAGACCAACTCAGCAACATCCTCTTGGTGATCCTTGGTGATGAAATGATGCCAAGCTTGGTAGTGCGCAATGGTGTCTGCATACTATTTGGTGATGTATTTCTGGAAACAAACCCTTGCCTCCATCACTTATGGGCATACTGATCTAGAACCTCTATCCAACTCATCTCATACATCTGCATGTTCTCTATGCTAATATACAATTCATCACTAGTGGTCATGCACATCAACCGCTCGAAGTACCTGTCAATCTCCATTTGGACTTGGTTCTTCTCTCTAGCCTCGGTTAGTGTTCTGATGGAATGGATCCTATGTGTCCTCAACATGACATCCAAACTCGTGAAAAACCATGTATAGAAAGCCTCAATACTAGTGATTTACAGAGGGATTTCTTTATAGTTCCGGATCAACACCTGAATGTGCATTTTTCCAGCTCATCCTACGACTTCATGACCTTGTACAAGCAAAGTGGGGCTCCATTGTACCTCACTGTCCATGTTTGTACATGCTCAATAGTGGCATGTATGTCTGTGAGAGTGCAAATATTCTTGATGCACCATTGTCGATAGCCATGTAGATGGATAACTGCCTTGTGCATGGCGACAAACCTGTTATACAGATTCGGCATGACTATCTCAAGAGGTGATACTTCAACAAATATCTCTTTCCTCATTTTTTCCCTGTTGGATGATGTTGATTGTTCTTCTCTCTTCCTGGCCACTTGCAAGTCCATTTCCATTTGCTCATTTTCTGAGATCAATAACTTCACACTTGAGCTTGTGGCTTTGGCATAAACCTTAATAACACTGGCCAAAGTAGCTAGATGAATTTTCACATCTGACATAATCACCCTTTCTTCAACATGCACATGAGATGCATGATCATCTAGGGTGTTTCCTCTGTGGCCTTGTATAACCTTCTGTTATTACTCATCAAAGGTTATGTTGTACACATATATCCCCAAATCATCCTCAAGGAGAACAGTCTCTCCTTGTTCATTCATGACTTTCTCTGCTATTGGATGCGGTGAAGCCTGTGGGATGACCTCGGTTGTGCTTGGAATACCACTGCTCTTGGCATGTTGTCGATATCTTGATCCTGTTGATCCTGTACCATCTTCGTGTCCATCTATTAAAACATATATTAATCCTACTAAGCAAGCTCCTATTCCTGCGACTTGCTCCCCTTGTTCTTCATCTGCTGGCTATTCTATTTTTTCAACCTGTATCTATAAAATTTTATCTTTCTATGTGCCTTGCACTTCCTCTTGTTCTTGTCTTTGTTTCTCTTCTCTCTCTCTTCTACACAACTCTTGTTCTTCTTTTAGCTCATGTGATGTCTCTTGCAACTTCCTCTCTGCTTCTTCCAATATTTGCTTCTCCTTCTTTCTCTGCACTACTCTCCTTTCGCATTATCACCTCTTTGCCTCTATCTCCAAAGCTAGTTTCTAAACAAGTGGATCCTCTTTAAACTTGTAGTTTTGATCTTCCTCTGCACTCTTGGTAATATTCCTATTGCACATAATGGTTCTTGCATATACAATGCAGATCATACGGATTGAAACTCCTGGTGTCGAACTTAAAACTTCTTTAAGTCCTTGGCCTTGCCATCATCATCTTTCAAACTTTGGATCTCGTACAAACCAATATACAAAGGAAGAGCATGACATGTTGCATTCTTCCTCTTGTGCAGTCCAATTGATAACCGTATCAAGATGTGATATACAACCTCTTGCATGACTAAATTGTCCATAGAAAACCTTGGCAGCACATGCGAAGGCTTCTTTAGACTATACATTGTGATGAAGGTGCCATCGCGTGAGGCATACCAATTTGCAATGTTACTTAATGGCTCCATTGTTGCCTGGAACATGCAAGGCGAATCCTACTCAAATATATTCCTATACATCGGGGTGATGAAGTGGTCAGACAGCTTTGTCGTGATTCCAAAGAAGTTGCACTCAGAAAAAAAACTTGTAGTATATGTTCACAACAGTCTTTGATGGTGTCCATGTCTAACCCATGCTAGAAAACTGATGTCAGGCACAGATTGCATCAAGTAGGTATGCAGGCATAAGGAATCTTGCTTGTTGATCCTTAGCCAGACTTTGGGCATTTGACACATGCAATTTCAGCTGAAGAGCCTGTTGGGTTGTGTTATATTCTTTCCACATAGTTAACAGGGGGTTTGAGGGGTACCCGTAACCCCACTTTATGGGGTCCGGGGTAACACCCAGGAAAATTTTGGTTTTGGACCCTATGTTAGGTTGGGCGGACCCACCTATGGTTTTGTGCATGATTTTCGCACATGCTTTTTGGACGCGATGGTTTTCGGTCCATGGTATTGGATCGATGGTTTTTTGGTCCATG
>APFE030864864.1:23454-46549 GCA_000404065.3 Pinus taeda | reverse complement strand
AGAATGAACCGTCGGATCACTACATATCGTGACCGTCGGATTGTAAGTTACAAAATGTACAATGGTAAAGAAACACACGTTACCTAACTCTATACTAGACCAAGTTGAACTTAACTATTTCCTATGTGTCGAAATATCCTAACACAAGCTACCCACGTTGTCCAACTAAGTAGACCCATCACAACAATCAATCATCCTCATCCAAGTCTGCAATCCGATCTAGTGAACTCAGTCACCCAAACCATATCATCATCACATGAGTCTCTCCCACCATGGCTCCCCCACTGAAGGTTCCTCCAAGACTTCCTCTTGGTCTTGGCCATGATAAGTCCACCCAAGTATCACCAAACTCAAGTGTGTTCCCTTCTCCAATCCATCCATAAGTCATGCCAAGCACCTAACCAATTTCTCCATATGGCTAAAGCATGACCCATCCCTCTGCAATGATCATCATGTTCCTCCCTTGTCATGGGCATTTTCACCTTCTTCCATAAGGTCACAAACAACCCTGACAAGCTCTGCAACAGTCAATGGTCCTTGCTTCTCCATACAAGGTCTCATTGTAGACATTCATGGTAAGATCCTCCATTGCATTGGCACACTGATTTTTCCCTTCCCTGCATATGGCCCATCTACCAAAACCTCCAATTAAACACAAGTATAATTAGTACTTACTTCATCATGAGGCTCCTCCATGTGAGTTTCTTGATCCACCAATGTCTGCAAATTGCACGATCTTTGTTCAACTTGAACACTTTCAAGTTCATCCTCCATCATTATCATATCTGCAACATCCTCAAACATCACAGCTTCCTCTTCTTCGTCATCCCAATCTACAACTGCATCCTACTCCATTGCCCAACCAAGTCAAAGAAGTTCGTCTTCAACATTCCTTTCCAAGACTTCAAGTTTATCTTGAATCTGTGGGTTCTCCTCTTTCATCAGCTTCAACCTGTACAAGGTCAGCAAGAGCTTCCCTTCGCATTCTTCCAAACCTTCAATGTCTCATCATTCAGCTTGGCCCAAGAACGAAGTTTTACCCCTGCTAAACCTATCGCGAAGTGTAGCACTTCAATCTACAATTCTGAATCACCAAAGCCCATGGAATAAGTAGCTCTGATACCATCTATCACGAAGTGTAGTGGGATCAGCTTTTCTACAAATCCGATTCTCTGAATCAGGGCTCTGATACCACCTGTCATGCCCCTACACTGGCGGTACTCTTCCAACCGGACTATAGGAGGTGCGGCACCAGCGACCACTTTTTTTTAATAATACTTGTGATTGTGGACTACGCCTACTTTCTATACTTAGTTTACTTTTCAACATTCCTAAGTACACCAGCAGAAACATTCATACATCATTCATCGTTACTATCTTTTAACATAAATGCACAGCGAATAATAAACTAGGAGGGGAAACTCCCTGAAATATGAGCCGACCCGATAATATCAATACTTCACAAAATATTCAGTTTAACAGTCTTCGCAAGAAACCCCAAGTTTCCTTGGTACAATATCTGTCAACTCGTGCAAGTCGGCTTGCACCGTTCGGACCACCCAAACCACTATTTGGAGCGCCGAAGGATACTTTCGCACGTCGCACCTCGTTCAGCAAAACACGTGTCGTTCACCACACACGCTTTCCATTTGGTTTTCCCACTCACTGAACTCCCATTCAGCTTTCCCGCCAATCGTGTCACCCACCCAACGCCACTTCATTCACCATCACATCGTTTCACCCTGCTCGAGCGCGTTCCACCAAACTCACCCGTTCGTTTCGATTCACCAACGCATTCACCCGAATTTCACCCTTCATCGTTTCATCGTGTACGAGCACGCTCCAGCTGACTCACCCATTTAGCACAAGTCGTCGCACCATCCGCACGACTTCCACCAACCAACATTCTCCCAAACTTGTCAACTCGTCACCTGTCCGTATGTTCACCCAAACTCACCATCGTTTCATCGTGCACCAGCGCGCTCTCCCGACTCGCCCGTTCAGCATGACTTCGCACACTTTCCTGACTCAGTGACTAATGCCCTCGTTCATGCCTACTCGAGGTCTACCTGGAACCTCTGTGTGCGCCCGCCCAACCGATGCTATCTCCACACCTTTGACCATTCAACTTGGCTTGTCTAGTTATCCATGTCACTGCATCGTGTGGCCTACCCATCTGCAGTTCACCACACCGAATGTTGCCTTCATTGTGGCTAAGTGTTGCGGCCTAGACCACCACCTACACCTCGCCTCTTGTTTCATGCACTAAGACTTGCCTCTCTAGCTCGCATCCTCCTTAGAAGATTCACCTTGAATGATTGAATGCCTCTGCAACACTTCGCCTACGCTTACTTATACCAACTTGCCATCGTGTGGGGGTGTCGACCCACATCCCAGCCGACCCACCCTTTGGCATATTTGGTTAATTCTCCATAGTCGGCCTTGGCGGGGGCGCCCACACCTGGGACCGCTTCGCCATATAAGTCCACCACCCGAAGACTTCAACACTTAGTCATTTTTCATCAAACGACCGTCACGTTTTCCCTTCGGTTGTGTCGGATCATCGCACTGTGCGAGCACGCCGGTTGCTCCGACTCGCCGCCCTCGCCCATCGTCATGTGATTCCAACTAGGGCGCATTACATCCGGGGTGGGGTGGAGGGTGGGGTGATTTCCAAAATCACCCCGCCACCCCCGGGATCTGTTGGGCCACTCAGATGGCGCGGACAGTGGGGTGATTCTCGGAATCACCCCGCCACCCCCATGGGTCATTGGGCTATCGGGGTGGGGTGAAGGGAGGGGTGATCCCAGGAATCACCCCACCACCCCCACCGGTCGTTGCACCGCCGAGGTGGGGCGGAGGGCGAGGTGATTCCCGGAATCACCCCACCACCCCCGGTGGTCATTGGGCCGCAGGGGTGGGGCGGAGGGCGGGGTGATTCCTAAAATCACCCCATCACCTCAGCAGGCCATTGGGCCACTAGTGTAAGGACCTGCAGCCCTTGGCACAACCGTCGTGAAAAGTGTGACTCATTTGGTGGATGAGCGAGTTAGAAACATGAACTGTGAAGCTTCAATGATCGAAATGTACGAAGGAAATATGTGTAATGCACATGAGGAGGAGGAGCGATGGTTTATATGGTGTGCGGAGCGTTTGGCCACACCCATGGCTGACTTACATGATTGTGGAGACTTGAACGATATGTTGTTGGCCGACCAACAATGGAGGGCGAGTTGCGAAGATGTAAGGGGTGTTTAGCAAGTTGGCTTGGGTAGCTCGACTTGCCCAACCAAAGGTATAAGTAAAGGAAAGTTTGAAGCTTGGAGGAGCATCATTCGAACGCACTCATCTACGCATAAAAGGAAATTTGTAGAAGGTGAAGCCACAGCAAGGGAGGCGCAGCTCTTATGCGCCCATCCTTGGGTAAGGTCGCACGATGACATCACACGGAGGTTGTATCGGGTGAAGGCGCAAGTAGGAGGTCGCCCGCCATTCGAGTGAAGGCGAAGGTGGTGACTCGAGTGGGTCGCCCGCCCGGTGTGCAAAGCAAAATGCAGTGGAGGTGAACGGTGGCTTGGGTAGGTCACCCACTCGCCGTGTGAAAGTGTGAACAGTGACTTGGGTAGGTCGCCCGCCCGTCAAAACGAAGTTCGATTGAGGAGCAGTTGGCAGCTCGTGTGAGGGCGCGCTCGCCCAGCTTGGGCAATGAATTCAGTTGACACACGAAGGTGTGGCATGTCTGTAAATTGGCTAAGTATGAAATTTGGTGTTTCCCAAGTATACTTGTAAGGCTTGTAAACTTTGTAAAGTTGAATAATATATTGTATTCGGGCAGACTCATTGTTCAGGGAGTTGCCCCTCCCTTTAAACTGTGCAATTGTGTTCTTCATGTATAATTTCTGATGATAATGAATGTTTATGGGTGTTCATTGGTATAAAGGAAACGTAATTATTACTTGGTTAAGAAACACAAACTAAGTAGGAAAAGTGGTTAGGCGTAGTCCATGAACATAAGTATTGGTGAAAAGAAAGTGTTCGGTGGTGCCGCACCTCACCAAGTACGGTTGAAAGACTAGCGTCGACTTGGCGTCGTGACAGTTGGTATCAGAGCAAGGTTGCTTGTGATGAAATACTAAGGAGCTAGTGAACAGGTTCAGGTGTTGAAGCATTGAAGCCGATACACATTGATAGGTGATATTGAAGCTCATGGTTGATCCGAATGGAAAATGGCATCAACCCATGGTACTCATCCACCCATATTATTCATCGACCCATGGAATTTACCCATGGTATTGTAAATGGCATCCGCCTGTGGTAATGTAAACTCCACCCATGCTATTCATTCACCCATGGAATTGACCTGTGGTATTGTAATTGAAAAATACTATAAGTAACAAGTCACATTTTGTAAAAGGACAGATTGTCTGCCACAATGTAGCCTTTACAGTTAGGAGGCATGTAGCCGCCACATCTCTTCTCAGAGATAAGCTACCATCGCCCTAGCTAGTTTATTTACATTACTATTCTAAATAAAATTTCTTTGTGGTTTTGTTTATTGGGCATTCTCCTATTTTTTTCTTCTGGCAATTCAAGTTTTCAGATCTTGAGGGTCTCTCCCCCCAAGATCCAGATCAGTGGTATCATAGCAGGTTATGATTCCATGGGAATGAGGGTTTGATGCATATTTCAATTTCAAATTTTGCAGCAATATTCAACAAACTTCAGGCATGTGCTACAATCTCCACAGAGTACTTTCTTGGGTCAAGCAGGAAGAATTTTTCTTTTTTCATTTTTTTGCAGGAATTTTTTTGGGCGGCGACTTTGCAGATCAGATATGAAAAATTTGGTACAAAATTTACAAAAACAAATACCAAATCTATATTCCTCTCGAAAAATCACCCAATTTCAAAAAAAAAGAGGTCGAATCGGAGTTCGGATGTGGGAGATATCGCTGATTTAAAATCAGCTATTTTATCAGAATTTTTGTGACGGTGGAACTGTTGCAGCATGAATCTGAGATCTCAGAGTGTCCAGATAAATATTTCCAACTCACGGGAAGATGCAAAATGATCCTTCTGCTTCCAAAAACATGTTAAAATAAATATTCTGAGTTATATTGACTGAGTTATGCCCATTTTAATTCTGGAGCAGCATTCGGAGTGGATTCCCATTGGAGACGTGCCCTCCCACCCCACTTTAGTAGGCACCTACTTCATATTCATCAGTTTCAGCATAGTAACATTCGGCTTGGGTTATTTGGAGACGTGCCCTCCCACCCCAAACTATGTAGGCACCTGCTACTTCATCAACAACCAACATCACGGTTATGGGTCAACCGCATAAAATCCTTGTCATCAAAGTCCATTTGCCAGGCCGCACACTGTCAGAATCACAGTTGGTCACAAGCATTACAGGGTATCTCTATCCTCGGATCTTCGTTTATCATGGTTTTGGGTTAACCACATAAAACCCTTATCTTCAGTGGCTCTTCATACTCAACAAAGGCTTTGCAGGAGGGAACTTTACGCAATGGGGACCATTGCTTCTTAAGGAGGGAGGAATGATCTGAATGGAAAATGGCATCAACCCATGGTACTCATCCACCCATATTATTCATCGACCCATGGAATTTACCCATGGTATTGTAAATGGCATCCGCCCGTGGTAATGTAAACTCCACCCATGGTATTCATTCACCCATGGAATTGACCCATGGTATTGTAATTGAAAAATACAATAAGTAACAAGTCACATTTTGTAAAAGGACACATTGTCTGCCACAATGTAGCCTTTACAGTTTAGAGGAATGTAGCCGCCACATCTCTTCTCAGAGATAAGCTACCATCGCCCTAGCTGGCTTATTTACATTACTATTTTAAATAAAATTTTCTTTGTGGTTTTGTTTATTGGGCATTCTCCTATTTTTTTCTTCTGGAAATTCAAGTTTTCAGATCTTGGGGGTCTCTACCCCAAGATCCATTTCAATCTTTCAGATCTTGGGGGTCTTTGCCCCAAGATCCATTTCAATTTTTTAGATCTTGGGGGCCTCCTCCCAAGATCCAGATCAATGGTTGAAGTTGGTGACAGTGAAGCAGGTACTTGCAGGGGAAGGAAGTCTGTTTCACATACAAGTGGAACAAGGGTTGGTTCAGGTTGTAGGCAACTTTGTGAAGCTGTTGGATGGTTGATACTAGATCACAGAGGAGGAAGTTGTTAGCAATGGTAGGTGAATCTCAGGTTGGAGAATCTAGCCATGTTGCAAAGGATGCTACTCTGACTCTCATTGAAGAAGTGTTGGAAAGAATGGAGGACTTGGAATCTTACTGGACTACGAATATGAACTTGGTCATGAAGGATCAAGAGGCAAATTCAAAGATGAGGGAAAAATTCGATGAACTCCAGATTCAACACGAGTACACTGATCTTATGTGTGCACAACTTGAAGTAAAGGTCAAGGAGATTGAAGAGGTAAGAGATTGAGGTTTGGCAGAGATCTTGAACTTGCAGAAATCTCTTGATGAAGCTAGAGATGAGATTGCAGTGTTGAAGAGGGTTGTGAGGCATAACTCAGGTGGAGGAGTGCCTCATGTGAAAGTCAAGGAACCAAAATCTTATGATGGTACAAGAAGTGCGAAGGCTCTTGGCAATTTTCTCTGGGATATGGATCAATACTTGGAACGCTTGGATCTATCTGATGATGATACAAAGGTGAAGCTAGCTGCTCAATTCTTGACAAAGGATGCTAAGATGTGGTGGCAAAGGAGGATGGATCAGATTGCCAATGGCAGTGCTGATGACATAACTTTGTGGGATGACATGAAGAAGGCTTTGCAGACCCACTTCAAACCTCAGAATGAAACATGGGAAGAAAGGATGAAGATTAAGTTTATTAAGTAGACAGGGAACCTAAAGACAGATCAGCGAGAGTTTGCAAGTGCAGTTATGGAACTTCCTGACATGGCGGAGAGGGACAAGGTGTTCAACTTCATTATTGGATTGAAGCCTTGGGCATGCAATGAAGTGAAGAGGAAAAAGATTAAGACACTTGAGGAAGATTTTTCTATTGTGGATCGACTGGTGGAGCATTATGATGAGACTTATGATGAGAGGAAGAAGAATTCTGATAATCCGAAAGAAAAAAAGAAGGATGATGCTTCGAAATCGGATGATAAGTCGAAGACGAAGAAAGCCTTGAAGTGTTGGATATGTGTTGAACCACAGACGGTGAAGAATTGTCCTTCAAGACCAAATGTGGTTGTTGTTGCACAGTCTAATACGAAGAATGAAGAAGCTTTCATGGGGATGATGCAGATTCTTGGGGCTTCTGCTGCTACAGAGGTGGTCTCTCGGAGGGATCCTCAGAGGAACAGTTTGGAGTATGTTCGGATGAAGATTGGGAGTGCTGATATACTCACTATGGTGGATAGTGGGGCTACTCACAACTTCATGAGTGAAGATACTGCGAGAAGGATTAGGCAGAAATTTGTACCGGTAAAGGCACAAATGAAGACATCAAATTCTCCTCCTAATCGTGTTCTTGGTGTAGCTAAAAGAGTGGACACAACACTAGGTGAGTGGACCGGGAAAGTCGACTTCACTATAGTGTTGATTGATGACTATGAAGCTGTGCTGGGGATGGAATTCTTGAAACAATTTGATGCTATGATTGTTGTTACATAGTAATTTGTCACTGCCTTCACGCCCAGTCCATCTATTATGTCATGTGTCCAAGTCAAACATGCTCATGTTACACAAATTCTCTCCTATGCTGACAATTGACCCACTTTTCGTAAGTTATCTGCCTCATCGCGCCTATGGACTTAATATACACGCTGAAAGGTGCTCCTAAACAGTCCAGCCGCACTGCCAGCGCAGAAGTACATTTGATTCCCACGATGGTCCGATTTCATGCTTCAGCACGAGGCTGCTTATTATCTTCAGCGATGATCTGACTAGCTGCGTTGCTCACTCGCGATGTCAGTGTTGAAGTTCAGTTATTTACCCGCGATGATCCAGATTGGACAATTTTGTTCCAACAGTCGGCCTTCTTGATGACTCTAGACCTAGTTGTTGGCATAGGTTGTGTCGCCCTTCCTTCCTTGGCATGGCAGTTCCGTCAATTGTGCTACCTTCCTTGGTGATAAGCTCTCTCTTCCCCCTTTCATGGAGACTCCTCCTATTTAAACATTCACCTTTGTTATGATCAGCTAGTTGGAAAATTCTTGGATTGAGCAGTGTTGTTAGTGCTTTTGATAGATAGTTGGTGTGAGTGTGATAAGTGTGAGAGTATTGATAGCTTGGGGAAGGTTGTGAAGTGCCCTTGATTTCATGCAAAACTTGTGAGTGAGAGAGAGACCTTTGTATGTTGGGAGATCCATCTTCAAAGAGTGAATGCTTGAAGATCATGCTGGTTGGATTCCTCTGAGAAGGCTTGTAATGTCAAGACTTTGGTTGTAAGCTTGCTCTTATTTCATTATTAATACAATCAACGATGTTTTCCTATGTCTTGTATGTAATGTACTTGATAGCTCATGACTTCTTCACTTTGTGATAAATAGATTATTGTTGTTTTTTGGTTACGTGCTTTGTTGTATTTCATTTGCATTGTTTCAGAGTGATCACTCATTGAGGAGAAGGAAGCGAAAGTTGGAGCAATGCAGCAGAACTCCATAGGCCACCGGTAGAGGTAGGCCTCCAAATTTCATTGTTTAAGGAAAGCTATTGTTGATCTGTCCTTGTTTGTGACTAGACCCACTCTAGGGCTAGAGGGGTTGCCTCTGTCCGTAGAGGGAACACTTTCCTGCATCACAAATTGGTGACTCCACTGGGGAGTCTATCCTTTGTTTTTTCTCTTTGCTCCTATTTTGATTGTGGATTTGGTCTCTCTTTGCTTTTGGGGATTAATTAGCAATTTTTTTGGGTCACCTGGTTGATCTGGGAGGTCCCTTTACTATCTGTTAGTTTGGTTGGTCTTGGTTTGGGAGTTTTTGGCTTGTTTGCCATGGTTTTTTGCATCATCGCGGAACTTAGCCTAACAGTCGCGCTGACATCGCGATCACCCTTTTGTAAAATCTTGTGCATCGCGGAATAACATCACACTGTCATGACGATCCTGGAAATTGGATCATCACGAGGAAGGCGTGTATTCTTGCGCTAATAGTGCTCTGTTGCTACAGCTAGCTCCTTATCAGCGCTAGTTGCTAGTGTTGCACTCGCGACGATACCTGTAGAATTGGTTTTCTCAATTATGCCTCCTGAGTTTGCCAGTCCCCTTGATCCCTTTCCATTTTTTGCTTGCTTGGTCATTTGTTTTTCACTGTTTATAGTCAAGGCACTCGTTCTTTGGCTTGGTTGAATGAATTTTTCATTTTTGCCCGTGTGACCTAGTTCGTTATTTCAAGTTTCTTGAATCAATTGTCTTGGTTGCTGGCTTGCTCAAGATTCGTTTACAGCCTCTTATTGGTTTGATTGAGCCTTCCTCTTTCTTTGTTTTTGGTTGATTTTTAGTGACAATTATTGAACCAGTCTTTGGTATTGATTCGATTTCTTTTCGCTACCGAACATAGATCGCGATTGTTTGGATCAACCGATTCTTTCACACTTGATTGTTTGTTTCGTTGAGTTTAAAAAACATCAAAAAATCAAAAGTTTGCATTCATTTAGTGTGCGAAAGTGAAAGTGGATTTGCATTTCAAAATTGCATGTTGAAAAGCGAATGATCAAATCTCTCATTAGTAGTTCCCATGCATTGTAGGAATTGATGTTTGTATGCATTGTGTGATTGCATCTATTCGGTTTGGTTTTCTTGGTTTGGGAATGATCTCTCTACCCTCTCGTAGGTAGGTGTTCATCGAAAGAAAAGGATATTTCATTCATTTTAGTTGCATCCTAGGTTTTGTTATATACATACAGTAGGGCCTGAAAACTGAAGCATAATTCAAGATCAACCTTAAAACGAACTGAATAAATCTAACAACGCATTGGAAGATAACGCTCATCATTTAGAGGTCTAGGCTAGAGACATGCTCCGGCGTCGTTAAACCTAGTCACTATTGTTCTCACTCAAGGTTGGGTGATTCCTCCTTTTGTGACTCAATAGCGGTCTAGTACGGAATTGTGCTCCCATGTATTGTCGAGTATATGCTGGGAGACCCCACTAGGTTATCATCCTTTATCTATAGGAAGCCATGTCTACTGCCTTGCAAACCATAATGCAGCGAACACAGCATTCAGGAAGATTGACTGCCGTACAGAAAGTCCTTGGTTTTCATATGACTGCCAAGGTGTATATGCAGTTTTACGAATTGTTTGGTAAACCTTTTGCCTAGTTCTTCAGAGTAGTCACTTTTGTTCCTTTTCAGAGTCCCTAAAGGAAAAGTTCCATCTGAGCACTTGTCACTTCAAGCTCATTAAATATTCGAAGGCGACTAGAGTCATCTTTTGGTCCTTTTCTTGACTCTTTAAAGATAAAAAGGTCAAGTTTTGTTCTTGTGTCTTAAAATTTATTTGACCACATTCACATTTACCCGGTTAGATCTTGTTTGCATTTAGTTTGAGTAGGGTTCTTTCTCATTAGTTTTCCTAGGTTTTTGAAGTGAATCATCCTAGCGGAATCATCGATCTCGTCTCCCATTCCAAAAGACCAAGGCTCTCCATCCTTTGTTGCTCCCAAAGTTCCAGTTGTTAGTGATACTCTCCCTGTTATCCCAAGTATCCAACCACTTAACTCTCGTGCCCCAGAGGATGAGTCTTACGATATCAATTGGAACCATGTTTGGGAGCCTTCCGAGGAAAACTTTCCCGCTACTCCTTCTGGTGTTTCGGTCTCGATGTCTTCCTCCAACATGGACGAGACGACTCTCGCCTCTAGTGAAGAATCCTTTGTGTCAAAAAGTGAAATACCTATTCCTACGGAAACTTTGCCTTTCCGTGCAACAGGGACTTCACCTTTCCGTGTTACTTCCCTTGGTGTCACATTGCCTTTAAGGTATAATGCTTTGGCAGACATCATTGGTTCTAGGTCTCCCCTTTCAAGTTCCATATGGTCTCGTACCATCCCTCCGACTAAGAGTCGTTCATACCTCAAATTCACAATGCATCCATCACATCTGTTCCGACCATGCCAACTGTTTGTGTGGCTGCTTCAACCCCTTTTGTCAGTGTCGCCACTGCTTCTTCAGTGGTCACTACTATTGCTGGACCTTCTGTTGGTCCTACCTATAGTGGCCCAATGACAGGAGTTGTCGACCCCACACTAAGCGCCCCACCTTCTTCTAGTTTCATTCTAGCGGGGAGGGCATACGATCAGTATGTACAAGCTCTTCAGAATCCAGATCCTCAAAATCCGTTTCATTATTATGATTCTCGCAGAGCTCATATTTATTACCCCGGACCTATGGCCTCTCAACATGTGGTTGAGGTCACAGTTTCGTTGTTAGTTGCTTGGGATACCACCACTTATCATGGTGGCCAAGCACCACCCGGAAATTTTCAAGGGCCACCATATCAAGGTCAATTGTATTACAGACAACCTTATCTAGGGCAACCTGGAGGCCCACAAGCACAACCCTTCCAGGGACAACCTTCGGCCTTTGGTGGTTCTTCCTTTACCTACTTTGGGTAGCCCTCTGGTAACCCAGGACAACCTTATGCTCAACAAGGTCAACCAGGTATCTAGCAACGCTACCCTTCTGAGCAAGTTGGTCAGCCTTACGCCCAACAAGACCAATCAAGTGTCTAGCAAGGCTACCCTTTTGGGCAAGTTGGTCAGTCGTATGTTCAGCAAGGCCAACTCACTATCCAGCCTGGTCAACTGACTGGACAGAGTGGTCAGCCTCAAAATCAACCAAGCAAACCAATTATCCAGTCTGCTCAGCTATCCGGCCAATCAGGACAACCCTTAGTTGTGCAAGGACAACCCACTACCCAGCAAGCTCAACCTTCTGGGCAAGTGAGTCAAACTCAATCTCAGCTAGGTCAACCTTCTGGCCAGATGGTTCAACCTCAGTTTATTCAAGGACATCTATCTGGGCCTACTCAACCGGGCACTCAAATGATGGTTTCTTCTCAAACGCCACCCGGTTTTCAACCCTAGTCTCGGCTCCAGACCCAAGCCGATTCTCAAATTCAGGTTTGATCTCAATCTCAACCTGCTTATCAAACCCAGCCTGGCTACCAGGCCTAGTTTGGAGCCCAACCGCCTTATGGTACCCAACAACGCCAAGGGCAAGCCCAATTTGCCCCGTATCAAAATTATCAACAACTGCAGGTAAATCCTTATCAGAATTTCCAGCAACCCTATGTTGCTCTTGCAGGCCAAGTTGGTAATCAATGGAATGATGGGGGGCAAGTCCAGGGTCAACCGTCCAGTTACAGCTATAACCCCTGTGGGCAGAACTCCTACGGGAAGAACCCTTATGGGCCAAGTCCGTCTGGACAGAACTAATGGGGGCAACAAACGGCTGGATGGAACTCTGGGACCACCTCCTACCCGCGGTCGTAAATGTCCTTTAATCCTCAGTTACCCTTTTTAGCGATGTTGGAATTACCAAACGTGTCCAAACTGACAAATGATCCCATTCTTCATAATCCGTATTGGTCGCCGGTTCCAACTAAAATTCCAGGTGATTGTCCCAAGTTTGATGGTAAAGCTGGAGAAGATCCCCAGGATCATGTTATGACGTATCATCTATGGTGTTCGTCAAACTCATGGCTTGATGATTCGATCCGACTTCGCCTTTTTCAACGGACTCTCACCGGCTCTGCTGCTAAGTGGTATATTGAGTTAGCTCGCGAATATTTCCAAGACTTCAACTCATTAGCTATGGCATTCTTAACTCATTTCAGTTTTCGATTCACTATGAAACGGGAACGCATCTCCTAACATCCTTAAAATAGACAATGGCCACGCATATCTCTGATCATATTCATGAATGGATGCGATGTCGTCATTTGATTAAGTTTTGGATTCTCGATTAGCTTTTGAATGACTGGTTCACAACCTCGTTTGTCGGTCCAATAGCTAGGGACATTGCGATGGGAGCGTGTGTAACTGAAGAGCAAGCTATTGCATGTGCTCAGTACCTCGACTTGGTTTACTCCCAGTCCAGTATGTTGTATGATTATTTGCCTGATGCTCTGAGGCTCGGAACTTCTAAAGCTCTGCCAACACCCTTTGTTGACGGTGTTATTGGTTCTGTTAATCTTCCTTCTAAGAAATCTTCCGCGAATCCTGGGAAGCAAAAGTCAAATGCTTCAAATGAGAATGCTTCTCAGACTATATCCAATGCTAGTAATCAGGGAAAATTTTAAGAACCCCCCCCTAAATTTATAAATATAATAAATAGGCGAATCTCCATGGTATATAGGAAAAATGGAAGGCGAATTTATCAATAATATAATATGTATATATAATTTTTTGGCGAATCTCTCACCAGGCATGGCGAATATTTTACTCAATTATAAAATCTTGTAAGGTCTTGGCGAGTCTTTCACTAAATAATAAAACTTTGTAAAGTCCTAGTGAATTTTAGCATTGTGAACTCTTAGAGAATTTTTTGAAGAAGTTTAAAACCATATATGACAAGAGCCACATGGTGGCAATATCACTATTTTTTTTTCACATTTCCACGGCATGGAACTTGTTTATAAAATTATAAAAAAACCAACCAAGTCCCTTATAATATGTAGGTAAGCTTATAACAGAGTCTAATACCTCTACTATGCTTGTCTTCATTCAAGTGTCATAGCTACTATACTTAACACTGTGAATCACAACTCTCTCAGAACTCAACTCTATAGTGTAATTAAAACCTTTGGAAATTGAATCTGACAACTCTATAAAAAGGACTAGTGAAATAGAAGCTTTTGTGAATGAGCCCACTAACTATCACTACTAAACAATCAATCTAGACTATGAAGTCTTCCATCTTGATCACAATCGTGCTCACGATCAAGGGAGTGCGATCACCTAGCTTGACATAATGGCCATCATAGCTTTCCTGCCAATACACAAGTATGTCCCTGTTTTCAGTTAGAAAAATTACCCAAATTACAATCTATTTACTCCAGCCTATATTGGAAAGTTATAGAAGGATGACTAGTGCAATCAATCCTTTCCTTTTTGCCCTGGATTTGTTTCAGTTTAAAACAGAAGTATACAAATATAATTGTCCAATGTCTACTGCTACTGAGCATTAGTTAATTCATAAGAAAGTATGTAAACACACAAACATAAATTCACACTCATGAATATCCCAACTTTCTATCAAGTGCTATGACTAGTGATGGAAATCACAATTGTTTTCAAAAGCCTGGAATCATGCCTAAGCATCCTCTATGAATGACCCAACGCCTTCCTGGTTAGCTGTCTACATTAAAGTTGCAACAAACAATATGACATTAGGCATGGCTTGAAAGTAACAAACCGCTGCAAAACTCAGGCATAGATGGCAAGTGCAGATCGCGTTTTCAAGATATCAGTTAGAAAATCCATAGCATATAATAGCACAAATTGAGAAACTCATAATGTCCTGTTTGTTGAATATTGTAGCCAATTTTCTCATAGATTATATTGTAGAGCATAAAACTGCTCATAAATTAACGTAACACACAGGCTTCATATTCCTTGTACATGGCTTCATATTCCTTGTACATGGCTTCATATTCTTTGTTTTTCTTCAAGTTTGTTGCTTTACAAGACTTAAATTATTCCTTTTGAATTTGCTTTACAAGACTTAAATTATTAAAGATAATAACAAATCTTCCCAACCATTCAAGATAAATCTGATTTAACTTGAAGGCACATATTCTTTATTTCCATATCTAAATGTTTACTGTCATGAAAAATAGATATTTCCATCTCAACAGATCCTTGATCATTTGACATTGCCCTGTAATTTTAAAAGGTAATGGATAAACATTTAAATTTTACAGAAGTTCTAATATTGTAAGCCTTACCATTACCCTTTCATTTGTCAAGTTTAATTTCCACACTTTTTATTTCAATGAAACATTAAAGGTTGCAAACCTTGTGGTTAAGATCCAACTGGTAGAAGAAGGATGACTTTCTATGAAGTTCAAACCACTCACAGGACCCTTTAATACCACCATGCTTATTTGGCATGCCCAAGGTCTACAGAACCACAAGCTGACATAATAGATTTCATGCTTCAAGAAAACAGAAATACTTCAAGCTCGACTTCCATTACATTTTTTTACACACACTATATGGTCTACCCTGTCCTCTGAGATGGACAAAGGTTCTTTGTGAAGACACACCAAATGCAACTGAGTGATTTATGGCACAATGATTAAATAATGATAAGCCAACAAAATATGTACTATTCAACATAAGATATGCTCACTCAATGGAAAGATTACTGGTCGAGGATTTAGACTCCAAACACCTAATTGGAAGTTGGTTTATGTGGCCTCAAACCAAATGCACTTGGACTCATATTTTTTCCTTGACTAACCAGGAGAATGCCTGAATGCTTTTCCCCTCTGTGAGGGCTATGTGTCTGTCTGATCTCACTTATACGGGGGCTATATATTTGTTTAGGCATGATCCATCAGCGAAATAAGGGATTTTAATCTCCCTTGTAATAATTGGGTTGGGAAGGCTTGATACCTTCAATATATTATGCGTTCATCAAAAAACAAAGGCTATTCGTTATCTTAAACCCTAGAACTACATTGAAAATTCTTGATAAGAAACATGTCAAGTGAAACCTCCATATCCATACTTATACATGCTTCCCCAAACATCTTACGACAAACATATGCAATGTGAAGGTATGGTGCACAAGTTGGAACTTATATGTAAGACTACATAGTCAAGGATGACTTTTATGTCATGGACATTAGAGTATATGCATTGGGTAATTAATGGCCTATTTCTGTAGAGACCTAATCCACTAACCATTGGGACAAGCCCTCTCTTTCCATTAGGATGGCTCCAAAATATCCATATAGGTCCTCCATTCTAATAACATTGATAATATTGACTCTAAATACATGTCTCAACTTCTACAAAAGAACCACTTCGGATTCACTACTCACTTGTACTATATTTAGAAAATTATTCTCTATAAACTTATACCCCAAGGTTTTTTAATTATTACTACAAGTATAAGGTGGCCTTCCAATAGATATCCATTGAACAAGATAATGGAACATGTTATTAAGTTGGATATCACTAAAGTCTTGATAGTGTTTTGTCCCTATCTATTTAGGCATTTTCACTCATAGAGGAACTTTTGGAAATGAGGATCATAACTCTCAATAAGATTTGTTATGCTACTTATTTGTATGCTAAAGATAAATTAATGTTTTTTGATCAATTTTTGTGTGTTATAAAGCACTTAATCATATCACTATCAAGAATAAGTTCGCATTGCTTCACATAGATGATTTAATGGACAAGTTACATGATGCAAAATATTTTCTACAATTGACCATATTTAGGATATTATCAAGTACCTATACAACCTCAATACCAAGAGAGGACTTTATTCATGACTCATTCTAACCACTTCCAAGTTTGCATGATGCCATTCAACCCCTTGAATTCTTCCTCTACATTTTAGAACTTAAGGAACATGATGTTATATAAGTACATTCAGAGGTTTTTTATAGTTTCCCTTGATGACATGATTATATGATAGAACACTCTAGATCAATAAGAGCATTTGGATATAGTATTACATACTTTAGCACATCATTAAGATTTACATAAAAGAATCCAAGTGTGAATTTTCCCATACTTCACTAGAATATCTTGGCCACATTATATCTATGGAAATTGTTCATACTAGTCTTTCGAATATTGAATCCATTCAAGAGTGACTAGTCCCTATGATCCTCAAGAATATTCAAGGATTTTTTCGGCTTCGTGGGATTATGATACAATTTTTTCCACCATTTATTTACTATTGTTCATCCTCTAACTAACTTGAAATTGTATGTTTCCTTTCATTTATCTACCAAGGCACACCAATCTTATAAGATCTTAAAGTAATTCCTTTATTTAGCACAAGTGCCCACTACACTTAATTTTACTTGTACCTTCACCATCCTTTTACATCCATTATGGTTTCATATTCTTTAAGATTTAAATCTATTTATTGCATGGCCCTCCACTTATTGAATTGGATCTTTGACATGTTCATGCACATCAATTTGTAGGTCATTTTTATTTCCTAAAAACTTATGGGAATGTCTCCTCCAATTTTTATTAAGAAAAAATAAAGTATGATATTGAATTGTTTATGGAAAAATGTGACACTTACTAGCATAATAAGGTGGATATTGTTCCTTGTTTTGGTATTTTCTAGTATATTGTCATCCTCTTTATGCCTAAAAATGACCAAGCCAACATTAGGGAGATCACCCGGTCATGGCCCCAATTAGACCTTTATCTATTTGGTATGATGAGTATGGCTGATATGTGGGCCCAATTGGCGCTGAAAGGATTGCTCCTCGAAAGGAGACTTTCTATTATGATTTCCTAAATCTAAATGTGGTCTAAGATAATATGCAAGTGACAGAAAGAGCTATCTATCACTAGTTTAAAACTAACTCAATCTATCGTATCTCGATCAAGAGGGGGAACAATCCCAATATCAACCAAGAGCAAGGTGAAAGGACTAGAATTGAATCTAAGATTATGATTGGCTAGCTAATCATAAAAATAGTTTATATGATTTACATCAATAGAAGCACATGTACATATACGATTTTCCAAATAAATCATTACCAAAATCACATAAACATGTACTTTGGTTTAAATAGCAATAATTGAATTCAAGATATAAGCATACTATCGCATCACATAAATTCATATGATGAAACAACAATTGGAGTAAACACAATCATGTAATTAGACTAGTAAATTATTATCAGCTAACATACACAAGTTCACTTGAATTCATAATTCAATTATGATCTAAATATAACCAACCATTAAAAAGAATTTTTTCATTAGTTTTAAATGAGAATCAAATTAACAGTAGCGCCACATCAAACAATACATACTAACTGAGAATGGAGACGAATCAAAACTAAATAATTTTAAAGGCCTCAAACAACCTTCAAGTTTAAACAATAGTGTACATATTTCAGGCTTCTAAGCACAAAAGATCTTCAACATTTCCCATCTGATATGGTCCTACAAGTTGCCAATTTACTCCAAGAAATCACTCCACAATAGTTCAAAATTTCTTCCTTTTGGAAATTCAACCCCCCCCCCTAGACAATTATGGTGCCTCTTAAATAATATTACAAATTAATTAAGAAGAAAGTCTTTTTCAACATAATACTTTTGAAAATCCAAAATCTCAATGCTTACCTTTTGAAAATCCAAAATCTCAATGCTTAGTGTTTGGAGGATCAAATTTTAGAGGCCTACAATTCCCATCTTGAATCTTAAGTAACAACATGGTGACTAACTTCAAAACAGAAAGTGCTTTCTTCTGGTCTCAAGCTTTCAAAATCTCTACAAAAACATCCACAAATTTATTATTAAAAAAAAAAAAATCTAAAACTATAAACTATGATTAAAATTAAGATCTAATAATCATTCAAATCTAATTATTTGAAAGAAAACATAATTGATGTAAACTAGAAACAAATTCCTAAATCTGAACCAAAGTTGTTCTATATTGTCACATGCTACATTAACTAATGAATTTCTAACCAATATATAGCATCTTGATGAAATTCCAACAATAATATGTTTCGGTAACCAATTTTATTTCCAAAAATAAATCCAATGATGTTGGTTTCCTACAATTTCGTGGCTCTTTTTTTACTTAATCTTTCATGGATTTAATTCACATATTTTGACAAAATAGATATTTCCATATTATTCTCCTCCATTTTAACTTTCTTATGAGCCGTAATCATTTAGTGCCCTGAATCTCAAAATATAACTTCCTAAAATTGTGACTCAACAAATGTTAATCTAATTCAGGGGTGATTTTTGTTCGTTGATTTAAACTCCAAAATTGTTGCTATCACATGCCCGGGAAATAAGCCACAGATTTGCCCAAGTATGAACAGCCCTGGGTCCAGTGAAATGATGCACCATGCTTAACTCAAAGAGCCACAGTTGTATGAAGACAATTTTGACTTGTAAAGTAAAAATGCAGTGAGCCCTAACCTACAGCAGTTTGACTTCAGCTTCAGAAGCAAAATTGGTTTGCTTCAGAATTACATTTTCAGTCTATTCATTCATCATTTATTTGGTAGTCGTTGTACTTTTTCTCGGTTGAACATTTGAACATTCTCGGTTGTGCAATCACTCGAGCTAGTTATCCGTGGACTATATGTGTGTTTGACCTCACCGCGACTTCATGTAATCATCTCATCCAAAACTTCACCATCATTTGCACCTGTTCCCATGCTTCCTAGTCTGAATCCCTGAATTCCAGCTTCCTGCAATCAATATATGTTACAGTTCAATTTATTATTGTTCATGCTGCATGGCTTATGAAATAGAATTGAGTAATATTTTTAAAATTTGTTTGATATGTGTCTTGCACTCACTGTTATATTGCATGGCATTCCAGGGGCTCCTTCATACTCTACTGCATCCAATTCTTGAAGATGTGCTCCTTTGAAAAACTTGGGAAGGATATACTGCCTCGCTGGGACTAACAAGTTACAACATGATCAGTAGTGGGAAGAGAACACCATCTATAGGCACCCATGTGATACCAAACATGCCAGCAAATAACATGTCTGGAAAATGGTGAAAGTGGCAATTGTCTTGAAAGGCACCGTTTGAAGTTTCAAGAAATGTAGCATGATACTCCTAAAGTTCTCGTAACCATCAGTTCAACATTGATTAGCTTTGAAAACTATATTACAAGCATTAAATTCAATCACATTATAGTTTGAATAAAGTTCATACTTGTACCTACGGCTTGGAGCAGTGAAAAGAAACAATATCCTTTCCCAAAATTGATTTCCTGGCAAACTCTCTATGGCCATGAAGGCAAAGTAACCCCAAAGCATAGAAGTTGGGATCTTTCTAATGATGGGAATTGCTGCAAGGCAGCCAACCACCATTAGAGATTGCAACAAATTACTCAATTGTTGTTCTTTCACCTCAGCAGGAAGCAGGTCATCCACGTCCTTGTCAACATTAAAAATTGATTCATCAACTGGGGCATCCATATTCCCAGTACTTGCAGCCAACTGAATTGTGGTCTCTTTCAATTCCTTAAGTGCCTGCATAAATGGTTGGGACATGACAAGACAAATAAATAAAGGGAGAGGAAAATTAGATAAAATGAAACACCCAAACTTAAATATAAGACCATTACCATGGCAGGTGGAGGCTGATAAACCATTGGGGTCTGCATTTGCTCATAGGCTTCTTGCATGTTTCCGTATAATTTCCCTAAGGTAGAATACTTTTCCGAACTGTTGTCACTAACTTGCTAAGCACCAACTGTAACAAAAGTACTTGTAAGTTACTCGTCTATAAAATGTCTGAATTGTGTCTTTTCCCTGAGAAGTTGCAATTGATAATTCCAATATATTGGTACCTGATGTTTGAGGGTAACTAAGCTTTTCATGTGCATGGGAGATTGAGGAATAACACCATTTGAAGGAGGTGTGCCAACAAGACCACATAAAATAGTCTGCCACAATAAAAGGAAAATTTATGAATCCACTAGAGATTTTTTATGGAGGTGAAAACAAAAAATGAAGAGTTAGATCAAGATGTCTTCAGGAGAGCAAGAGCTCTTCCAGAATAGGGTAGCCAGTGACAGTTGAACCTAAACATGAACTCTGACAAAAATTACAACATAGTTCTAAATAATATATATTTACTGAGGTAATTTGCATACCAAAAATCCTAAGAGAAGTCATAATGGTATGAAGAAGGTTTTCTTAAGTTGAACTCCTTTTGTTGGGCAAGTTGGGATGCAACGCTGTGATCAAAATAATAAAGCACTGCAATCATTGTTGCTGGAAAGAAAGCTCCAGATATGCATAACAATGGCACATCAAGCATTTCCTGTGTGGAAAAATAAGTACTGTTATTGCATGGAAACGAAAACAAAAAAGGAAAAAAAAATGGATTCTATGTTTTGAGGTGGTGGATGAAAGGCAAGATCAGTGCCTTATCCTTCAATATTGTTATTTTTTTATTATTCATCTTATTTTGTAATTTCTTAAATGTACTTCTTGATAACCTATTCTTGATAACCTAGAAAAGTTTTCAATGTTTTCCATTTTCCACTGATTCCAAATTTGAAACTTCAATTGTTTTAAGCCCAGAATGATAGAAATCTAAACATGACTAAATTTTAATGCAAACATAGAAAAAATTTGAAATGCTTCAATATTTATGAAAACCAGAACAAGCAAACAGACAAATAATTCAAATTATATCTACATTCAAGTTAATTGTTAGTGAAAACTCAATGCTATTTGCATACCACAAGAGAATCTAACTTAAACGCATAAGAGTAAAGTTCAGGAAATTTTTTTATAGTGCCTTAAAAGAAATACATAGCATCCAATTCCAACTGGTTGGATAAAATGAAAGAGTAATAATGCTACTCGACCAGATAGCACAGTGAGTGAAGGAAGAAGATAAACATTGATTTGAAGACCAAGTATACCACCAAAGAGGAAAATGAAAATTGTATAAGTTCATAATAAAGCAGCAAACTTGGAAAAGAGAACAAAAATTATTACATGAATGAAATAGATACAGAGGGTGAATATATGGTACTAAGTTGAGTTAAGGTATCTCCCTAATGGATAAGGATCCCGTAGTACCATGATAAAATTATCCAGTAGTACAATGAAAGAATTATATAGACTCTAATTTGATAGAATTGTTTAAGCTGACCTCCATTCATAGTACATAACTGAACAATAGTTATATTGTAGTATCTAGAGTTATTGAAATTATCTATTAGATTGTTTCGAAAACATGCTTTTGTTGGAATGTTAATTCCAACTGCAGGTTGCAGGGCAGCGACGGACGTGGGCAACGATGGATGGAAATTCACTGCGCGCAGGAGGCCAGGAGCTAAGGCGGGTCAGCAGTCAACGGCGCAGAAAACCACCACGGCAAACCAAAACCCCCGGTATCATATCGCACCGCTATTCGACGTGAGGTTGTTTCCGGACAGTGTGGTCTGATGCCGACATGTGTCCAGCAAGTGATGCTGGCCTGACATCAGCACTGACAATCCATCGGAAGGTATCGCTTGGTCACCTCACCCTGTCCGATATCCGTCCGATTGAACATGTTTGCTGTCCGCCGTTTGATCTCCAGGAAAGTACTGCGCAGTTTAAAGTCTTCGAAGTACATACGGAGGCCTGTTGAATATTAATGCTGCGTGGAGTAATGGACCATCCCATACCTTACGATTAATGGCTGACATTCTTTTTTTGGTAAAACCTTTATTATTACCTGCGGCGCGTTAATACAAAGTATGGGTAAGTTTATTTTTATATATGTTTTAATATAGAGCGTTGACTCTATGTTTTTGTCATGAAAACAAAACACCCGTGAGCATTGTAAAAACAGATGTAATCGCATGAAAAAAAATATAGCGACCCTGCAGTGAAAAAAAACGGGGGATTGTATTGAATGAGTTTTGCACATGAAAAATAGTGCAACCCTTGCAGCGCGAAGATGAAATGCATGAAAGCACACGGGGAGAAATAGTTCACTTCGCGGGAGCGATTAAAAAAAATAATACAGCTTGTAATAAAAATGTGTGTTATGTAATTTGCATATGGGAAAAACAGGGGTCGGCAGAACCAGAAAATGAAGAAGTAATTTTGCACATGGTAAAAAGATAAGAGTCCGCATTGCAGGGAGGAATGCACAGAAGTGCAAAAATATTTTTGGGTTTGTAAAGAAAAGTTTATTATGCAGCAGAGTAATTTTGATGGTAATGTAAGAAGTAAAAAAAAAGAATGCACAACAGTGCAGGAGGAGAAGTAAATGAAAACCAGTGGGTTGTTTTGTTTTCAAATCCATGGATTGTTTCACACAGATGAAAAGGTAAATGTGTAATTCCCTGTAAATTTTGTTTTCACACAGCAGTGAATGTAA
>APFE030864864.1:0-22392 GCA_000404065.3 Pinus taeda | reverse complement strand
AATGTCTGAATTGTGTCTTTGCCCTGAGAAGTTGCAATTGATAATTCCAATATATTGGTACCTGATGTTTGAGGGTAACTAAGCTTTTCATGTGCATGGGAGATTGAGGAATAACACCATTTGAAGGAGGTATGCCAACAAGACCACATAAAATAGTCTGCCACAATAAAAGGAAAATTTATGAATCCACTAGAGATTTTTTATGGAGGTGAAAACAAAGAATGAAGAGTTAGATCAAGATGTCTTCAGGAGAGCAAGAGCTCTTCCAGAATAGCGTAGCCAGTGACAGTTGAACCTAAAAATGAACTCTGACAAAAATTACAACATAGTTCTAAATAATATATATTTACTGAGGTAATTTGCATACCAAAAATCCTAAGAGAAGTCATAATGGTATGAAGAAGGTTTTCTTAAGTTGAACTCCTTTTGTTGGGCAAGTTAGGATGCAACGTTGTGATCAAAATAATAAAGCACTGCAATCATTGTTGTCGGAATGAAACCTCCAGATATGCATAACAATGGCACATCAAGCATTTCCTGTGTGGAAAAATAAGTACTGTTATTGCATGGAAACGAAAACAAAAAAGGAAAAAAAAATGGATTCTATGTTTTGAGGTGGTGGATGAAAGGCAAGATCAGTGCCTTATCCTTCAATATTGTTATTTTTTTATTATTCATCTTATTTTGTAATTTCTTAAATGTACTTCTTGATAACCTATTCTTGATAACCTAGAAAAGTTTTCAATGTTTTCCATTTTCCTCTAATTCCAAATTTGAAACTTCAATTGTTTTAAGCCCAGAATCATTAAGCCCAGAATCATAGAAATCTAAACATGACTAAATTTTAATGCAAACATAGAAAAAATTTGAAATGCTTCAATATTTATGAAAACCAGAACAAGAAAACAGACAAATAATTCAAATTATATCTACATTCAAGTTAATTGTTAGTGAAAACTCAATGCTATATGCATACCACAAGAGAACCTAACTTAAACGCATAAGAGTAACGTTCAGGAAATTTTTTTATAGTGCCTTAAAAGAAATACATAGCATCCAATTCCAACTGGTTGGATAAAATGAAAAAGTAATAATGCTACTCGACCAGATAGCACAGTGAGTGAAGGAAGAAGATCAACTTTGATTTGAAGACCAAGTATACCACCAACGAGGAAAATGAAAATTGTATAAGTTCATAATAAAGCAGCAAACTTGGAAAAGAGAACAAACATTATTACATGAATGAAATAGATACAGAGGGTGAATATATGGTACTAAGTTGAGTTAAGGTAACTCCCTAATGGATAAGGATCCCGTAGTACCATGATAAAATTATCCAGTAGTACAATGAAAGAATTATATAGACTCTATTTTGATAGAATTGTTTAAGCTGAGATCCATTCATAGTACATAACTGAACAATAGTTATATTGTAGTATCTAGATTTATTGAAATTATCTATTAGATTGTTTCGAAAACATGCTTTGCTCCGCTTTAACAATATATAATGTGCTTTGTACAGCGTTAAAGTTCCTTCAATCTCTGTAATGTGCTTGAGGAATTGCTAGTGTTTGTGGATTAATAGATAATAAGCTAAAAATACTTGTAATCTTATATAAGATGAAGAATTTCTAACATAGTAAATCACATTTGCATCAAGATTTGATGGCTTAATAAAGCATAGAGAAAAGAGATAAAAATGGATCAAAGATGCATTTACAAAAAGTAAATATCGGTCAGTAGGAGTGGTTTTAAGAAATAATAGCTTAAAGTAATTGCAAATAAATTGAAGAAAGACAGGTGATAAAAAATTCCTTACTTTACTTAATCAAATAAAACGGTTTCAATAACATTTAAACTGTATTAACTACAAATAAATCAATAAGATTCAGTGAACAATTTCGAATTACTAATAAGGTTGTTCACTATTTTGCAATGGCCTAAATCATGCTCTTTATTCTAGATTTTTCAATCTAAAAATGCAATGCTTCCCATTCTGGTTCACAACAAAAGTTAATTCAAGAAAACTTACAGTATGTTTCACTTTCAGCATAATAGCTTTAGTCTGACAGAAATTGACAAAAATTACCTTAGAAAGTGGAGAAAAATTCCCAGGACTGGCAGCAAACTCCATTAAGAGCTTTGAACTGGTAAATTTAATTAAAGATACCATGTGGATTGTGGAGTACAAATATTTATCCTGGAAAAGGCATATATCCTCCCTCACTCAAACTCTGTATGGATGGATTTGTTCAGAAAAAAGAGGAGGTAACGACCAGTGAATCCTACAGCAATTCATCTACGCTATGATAAAAGTAAATATCGGTCAGTAGGAGTGGTTTTAAGAAATAATAGCTTAAAGTAATTGCAAATAAATTGAAGAAAGACAGGTGGTAAAAAATTCCTTACTTTACTTAATCAAATAAAGCAATAAGATTCATCTACGCTATGATAAAAGTAAATCCTACAGCAATTCATCTACGCTATGATAAAAGTAAATCCTACAGCAATTCATCTACTTAATCAAATAAAACGGTTTCAATAACATTTAAACTGTATTAACTACAAATAAAGCAATAAGATTCATCTACGCTATGATAAAAGTAAATCCTAGAGCAATTCATCTACGCTATGATAAAAGTAAGGTTGTTCACTATTTATCCTGGAAAAGGCATATATCCTCCCTCACTCAAACTCTGTATGGATGGATTTGTTCAGAAAAAAGAGGAGGTAACGACCAGTGAATCCTACAGCAATTCATCTACGCTATGATAAAAGGCTCAGCAGATGAATCTGCAACTAGCCTTTCATTCTCGGGCTAATGCACACTGTCTCGACGAGGAATAGAACTGTTATTTGGAAATGTTCGCGTATGCTATATACCTTTACCAACATATTACAGACATGGAAATCACTGGAGAAAAGGCGAAGCCCACCATAAACGAGGAGTAAAATGATGCCATTGACGAGACCAAAAAGAAAAGGCTTACCACATCGTAAACTAGGAGTAAAAGTTACCATTGACAAGACCAAAAGCTGACAAACAGCAAAGGCTAACGTATGGCCTGGAAAAAAGCCAGCTCGCGCTTAGCCAAAAATTCTGTCAAGTACCGACTGTTGTTGTTGTTGCAGTGGCATGAGCCATGCAAATCCAAGAAACCATGGATACCAAAACAAGAGAAGAATAAGTGGATTGAAAATGCAAGAATATCGCACCGAAACTGCTGTTGCTAAATACAAAATTAAGATTTGTGAACTATGATCAAAAATCTTATTTCAAAACAATTTTATACATGATGAATTCATGAAAACAGGGAGCCGGGAGCCATATACACCATGAATCTGGAATTCATGAAAACAGCGGGCTGAATCCGTGAAAACAAGGAGTCGCCCTCCATTTGGAAAAAATTAAGCTTCGCCCTCCATTTCAAAACAAATTTAACCTTCCAAGACCAAATCGATCCTCACACACTACCAAACCAGAAAAACCAAACCTTAAATCAGAAATGGCGATTTTGATCTTCCAAACCAGGAGAAAATATCAAAATGGGGCGATTTTAAGAAAATTTGATTCGGTTAGGGTATCCGCCCTAGGCGAAAATAAAAAAATAAATTAATTTTTAAATAAAATGAGGGCTAATTATATAAAAAAAAGTTTTTATTATTTTAATTCAAAATTCGCCCCATTAAAATATAAAAAGCCTTAAATTTCACCTTTGGCGATTATTCGCCCCTAAAATTACCCCTGCTGGTAATACTTCCGAGGTGAATGTCGTCCAGTCCACCACAGCAGATAAAGCCTCAAAAGGGAAAAACAAGGGAAAAGGGAAAAATAAAGCTGAACAGCTGAAGCAGGATTCCCCTAAACCTCCACCCGAGGAAGGTGCCAAACGCAAGCCTAAGTATCCTTGCCTTATCTGTGACGAGGATCACTATACCAAAGACTACCCAAGGAGGTCCAAAGTTAGTCATTTGCTGAAGGGTTCCCTTGGAACTCTTGTCATCCTCAAGGAACCCTTTCCCTCGCAACCAACTCAAATGGTGGCTGATCCGTCTTAATCCTCTTCTCCTTTTGGTTCTCAGGTATTTATGGTTGGGACGATTCCTGTCCACATTAGTACCCATGCAAAAGAATATCTGTCGCCTACTGGGAAGGAGCCTGAGGTCCCCTCTAGTGCTCCTCCATTCAGTTCTGGTCCCCTTCATATTGAGGGACCTAGCACTGAAACAGTCATCCGAACTCCTTCTAAAGGTGTACTCTGGAAATCTTCATACAACCCCAATTCTCGTGTTGTTCAGCACTATAGCATTGTTGAGGACTTAGCCCAGGCTCCGTTAGCTATTTCTGCATTAGAAGTTCTCCAGAGCTGCCCCTCTCAGAGGAAGTCTTTGCTATTGACCATCGGTGGCATTGACCGAGTTGACTCAAATTTGATTACTTTTGACCTGGACAGTCATATACCGAGGCTGCCTCACCAAATTTCCTTCCTTATTCAGGTCGTCATCAATTCCAAAACGATTCATCGTACTGTCATTGATGAGGGTGCTTCTACTTGAATAATGTCTGTTGCTTGTTGGAAGGCTATTGGTTCTCTGACTTTGAGCCAGTCTCCTACGATCTTGGAAGCCTTTGATGGGAGAGAGTCTCGTCCTTATGGTATCCTCCAATGATTGCCCATTACATTGGAAGGGAAGACGGTCGAAGTAAAGGTTAAAGTTTTCAACGCCAATTTAACTTACAACCTCCTTTTAGGACGGAGTTGGACCTATGCCATGCGAGTCGTGGCCTCATCTCTATTTCGTGTCATTCACTTCCCTCATCAGGGGAAGATTTTCACCATAGACCAGCTCTCCTTCTTCGCCTCTTCCTCTGATGGCAATGTGCCTTTCGTGGAGCATACCTTAGTCCCTCTTGAGAGTGTAGGTGTTGGACTCTTTAAAGATCCTGCCCTTATGGGTGTTTTTTCACTCCCACCTCCAAACGTCGCCCCCATTAATATGATTTCTGTTCACTCTGATCCGTGGGTTCTTCCCCCTCCTAATCAGATAGGATCCTAGGGCGATGGGATGCCGTTGAGTCCTGCCGAGCTCAACTACGTCGAAATTGTTTCTGCATTGGCTCCATGCTCTGAACCTGCTCCTTTGAGCAGAGCTCTCGACTCGTACATGCAGCCCCCTTGGCTTGGAGATAGCGCTTCTTCAGACCCGTTACAGGAACTTTTTCCTTCTGATGAAGCGATCATTGAGACCATGTCTTTCGAGAAACCCCCTTGGCCTGATCATCACCATTGTTCCTCGTTTCTCCCTACCGATTGGGAAATGCTTGCTTGTCTTGAGCAGTTTGCTTCTTGCTTCCCTTTTCAACCTCTTCAGACACCTATTTAGATTTATCAAGTGTCTTCTAAAGGGAACATGGGGAACATCACACAAACCCAGCCTATCGACATCTCTGTTAAACCAGGGATTGTCAAGCACATCCATGTTAGAGTAACTTGTACTCCATAGGAGATTCAGCTCTATACGGGTCTTTTTCATGAATTTCGTGATGTGTTTGCATGGTCTTATGAAGAGATGTCCGACATCGATCCTAGCATTGTGGTGCATGAGATACATACCTATCCGGGTGCTAAACCTGTCCGACAGCATCTACGCCCCGTGCACCCCCGAAAGGCTGCAGCTATTAAGGCGGAAGTGGAAAAGCTTCTCAAAGCTGGTTTTATTTACCCCATCCCCCTCATAGACTGGCTCTCTAATATTGTCCTTGTCACTAAAAAATAGGGCACTATCAGGGTCTGTGTTGACTACCATGATATTAATCAAGCTTGTCCCAAAGATAACTTCCCTACACCCTTCATTGACCAGCTCATTGATGAGTGTTCCAGAAGTGAAATATATTCATTCATGGATGGCTTGTCTGGTTATAAACAAATTAATATCGCCCCCGCTGATCAACACAAGACCGCCTTTATCTGTCCGTGGGGCACTTTCACTTATAAGAAACTCCCTTTCGGGTTAAAAAATGTTGGGGCCACCTTCCAACGCGCAATGTCCTACGCGTTTCATGATATCTGACACATTGTGCAGCCTTACCTAGATGACCTTCCATCTCATTTGTTAAGGCATCAAGACCACCCCACCCACCTTCGCGAAATTTTTCTTCGTTGTAGACACTATCGTATCCAGCTCAATCCGCATAAGTGTGTCTTCTGTGTCGAGTCTAGCAGACTTCTCGGGTTCATCGTCTCTCGAGAGGGTATCCGTTTGAATCCTCTTAAAGTCAAAGCCATCCTGAATCTTCCTCCCCCTGGTTGTTTGCAGCAATTGCAGAGTTTACAGGGAAAAGAAAGTTTTTTACGACGATTCATTCCGAATTCTGCCGAAGTGGCTAAAGGCTATACACGGTTATTGAAACGCAATACTCCCTTTCATTGGGATGTCGCTACCTAAGAGTCATTCGAGCGTCTCAATGCTCTCCTTGTTTCTACTCCTTTGTTACGTCCCCTTGATTATCACCGGGACTACACTCTTTACTTAGCCGCTACTAATACCACCATTGGCATGGTTCTCGTTCAAGACGATGATGATGGTGTTGAGCATGTTGTTTATTATCTCAGCCGCAATTTACTTGATATGGAAACTCACTATGCCCATGTTGAGAAGTTGGCATTAGCCACTGTTTGTGTCGTCCAACGTTTCTACCATTACATACTATTGAGTACCACGGCGGTGATTTCTTATTGCAACCCAATGACGTATATTTTGTCACGTTAGTTACTGGGGGGAAAATACTCGAAGTGGATTTTCATCCTCCAAGAGTTTGACTTGGAGTTCACCACTGCCAAGTCTAAGAAGTCCCTCATCTTTGTTGAATTGCTTTGCTCCTTTCCATCTGTTACCGCACCCTCTCGGTTAGAGGATCATATTCCGAATGAAACTATGTTCTTGATCAGCGCCCTCGACCCTTGGTACAGGGATATTATTGTCTATCTCCAGACATCCTCTTTTCGTCTCGATTTGTCCAAGGATGCTCGGCGACAGATTTTCCATCAGTCTCAAACTTATCGCATTATTAGGGACACCCTATACCGACTCAATGCCGACTCTGTCCTCTGCAGATGTTTAACACTTGAGGAAGCTGAACGAATTCTAAATGACTGCCATTCTGGCGCCTATGGTGGTCACATGTCTGGATATGCCACTGCTCAGAAGATTCTCTGCGCTGGTTATTTTTGGCCCTCCATCTTTAAGGATTGCATTCTTGCCATCCGTTCTTGTCATGAGTGCCAAATCTACCAACGGAAAATAAGCGCGCCTCACACTCCATTGCACCCTGTTGTCACCGTCAACCCTTTTGCCAAATGGGGCATTGATTATATGACCTGTAACCCTCACTCAGCCGGGGGGCATGGGTATATCATCGTTGTCGTTGATTATTTTACAAAATGGGCCAAGGCGATGCCTACACTATCTGAAGATGGTCACACAGCGGCACAATTTTTGTTCAATCATGTTATCTCACGATTCGGAGTCCCTCAGGCTATTGTCACTGATCACGAAAAACATTTTCGTTATCATATGATGACCGAGTTAACAACCCAGTTGGGCCTGCGGCATGATAGCTTGACACCGTACTATCCTCAAGCCAATGGTCAAGTGGAAGCTGTCAAAAAAGTTCTAGTTACAATGCTTCAACGCACCGTTGGCATGCACAAGTCCAACTGGCATTTGATGTTGTTCTCCGCCCTATGGGCCTACCGAACATCAGTGAAGGATGCCACCAGATTCACCCCATTCCAATTAGTATAAGGTCTGGAGGCTACCCTTCCCATTGAGTGTGAGATCCCTTCTCTGAAATTAGTCATCGAATTACTCCCCAACATTACTCCGGTAGAAGAACAACTTCTCTATCTAGAATGACTAGATGAGACCCATCGACTAGCCTCTCTAGCTATTGAAGCACAGAATACTGTTCACCCTCGTTCTTTTGTTGAAGGAGATTTAGTCCTGCTCTATGGTCAAGCGAATGATAAGCTGGGGGCAGGAAAATTCGAACCTATGTGGCACGGGCCTTATATTGTAAAGTGATTTTTGCAAAAAGGGGCCTACGAGCTGATTGATTATGAAGGGAACCCTCTGGATAAGCCCTGGAATGGGCTTTATCTGAAAAAATATCATGCATGAGCCTCATGCACTCTGATTTGTACATACGTGTGTTTTCAGCAGGTGTGTTGTGTGTGTGTGTTTTCATGTTTTTTTCCTTGATGTGTAGGCATAATTGCCCCTTATTGTGTCTTTTGCTTCGTATGCAGATGTCTGGTACACCTTACGTTGGTTTCGCTGATGGTGCCTGCCGTAGTATGCATAATCTGTCTTCTGCGACATGGGTGATCTACGATTCTCACGGTGAGTTAGTAGACCTTCAAGGTGTTTGTCTGGGTTGTACCACAAACAATGTCGTTGAATATAGTGTTGTTATTGAACTACTAATCAAGGCTATTAACCTCGGCATTCATGCATTGGTTGTAAATCTGGACTCTCAGCTTGTCGTCCACCAGCTTAATGGGCGTTATTCCGTCAGAGATCATCGGATTTTAAGGTTGTATTTACGTGTTAAATTATTAGAAAGGAATTTTGATTTCATCACAAATCAACACATTCCAAGACAATTAAACACGTTAACTGATGCATTAGCCAATTATGTATTAGATAGACATTTGTGTAACATGTAATCAAAATAGCATATAGAAGCATTTAAAACTCAATAATGAACCATAGGAATATATATATATATATATCGTGTGGTGCACTGAGGCGCTCAAAAAATAAATGTATATGTCCAAAAAGAGTTTGTGCTCTCCATACATCTAAGACACATGCCTCTCAAAAAATTAGCAAGATAAAACCTAGGTGTCTATTGCGGTGGGTTGTGCTCCCTATAGCACACCATCGCTCATGCAACCTGTCTCAATAATCGATGCAACCTAGGAATCACCCCTACTATGTGAATCTGGAACTCTATGGGGACCTCCTCGATCCCCATATAATCTTGGATCCCCGCCGTCAGACCCTGAAGGTTTTGGGCCATTGTCTCTATTGAATCGCCAGTGAAAGGAGCCAAGACTAGCTCTCTGATACCCTCCGGGTCCCTCCGCGCCTCTGGAGCCAATCCGACGAGTCTCACTGGTCCCACATCTGCAAATACCATAGAGTACCTTGTTAGGACGTATGCATGAAAAAATCAAAAAACATTATAAAAGATAAAATACATACAAAAAATAGCGTGATCAAGTGCCTTACCACCATCATCCCATTGCTCGCCAGGAGGTAGCTGCATATTGGGATCTCCACGGAAATCCATCCCAACATATGGCCAGTCCTCAACAAAGATAGTATGGCGCTCCAACCACTCACGGAACATCGCCCCCAATGATATTGGGCATCCACCACCTCCTAGTGGCATAATGTGAGCCCACTGTGTGATCCTGGGCTCTCGTGGTCTGGGCGCATCCAAGACCATGTCTTGCAATTGCAGTGTCGGCACCCGCTCCAGCATGGGCGGGATCAAGATGGATCCATAACCAAACTACTTTGTCTCTCCTTGATGACAGTTGTTAAGTTGCCTCTTCATATTAGCTGTCACTGTCTCCACCTAGTTGAACATGGTCAGATTAAGGCATTGGAAAGCCAACCGCAGTTGGGTCTTCGATGCCTCATGTTGGGCTTCGGAGCCTGCTACCTTGGTCACCATAAACAGAACTGCACAAAGAACTAAGTCCTCCACTGTCGAGATTGCCACCTTCCCGCTCTTAGTTCTTCACACCCGGGGGCACACTCATGCCATTATCATCTCTAGTGACCTGACCCCAGGCCGTTGGCCCTCCAAGATTGGCCTCTCACCACGTCGGGACAATCCAGTCAAAAAATAAATATCTTTCACATCGAACTCGATGTCTCAGCCACTGATTATGAATTTTCTGTCTACCGGATTCCATGCATGGATTATCAGCTCTAGTAGATCAGGTTGGGACCAAAGATGTAGAGTTAGGAAGAATTTTAGCAATCCGCATTCACGTAGAGCATTTCGACAGCTAGCACCAGCGAAAGCTGCCTCATCGTTAAAATCATGGGTTCGTTCCTGCCATACATAAGCCATAATGCCCTGCATAAAGAGAATAAATGAATTAGAACTTCGTTCATGAATTTTAATCCATAATTTGCATAAAAATATAGTTTTTCATCTGCGAAGTTCCTAGTTCAATTTTCTCGCAGTCAGCGTGGAAGTACATTGTATTCCCGCGATGATCGGAGAGTGTTACAATGCAAGTCACGCTCGGTCATCGCGGACCTGAGCGGTATACCCGCGATGACCGAGCAGCAGATGTCAATTCAAAAATCCACTCAAACTTACATATCCAATGCTCAAATGCATTAAAAAAAACCATTGAAATGAAGCGTAGGAGAGTGACTACTTACTTGGTCGAAGTTTCACCGTGAACCGTCAACAGATGAGGCCGCAATCAGCTCGAGAAGTTAACTCTGGTTGGCACTCCAAACTCTCCAATGGTAAATTGTATAGTGCAAATGGTAAAAATGGAATGGTTTACCCCCCTTTTATAGTAATTTTTTGAAATGTTTAAAAAATTGCACTTTATAATGTGGGTTTTTACCATTTTTTGCATGATTAGTTGGAATTTTGGTTTCTAATTATGTTTCCACATTATTGAGGTCGAATAGATTTTAGGTTTGACGTGTTTTGAGCAGAACTACAAGTGGTGGTGCTATCCGTGCACTTGGTCTGTAAAGTCGTCTTTAACGCTCTTTTCCGACTTAAAAAACGAAAATATAGCTGAGTTGTCCCTTTCGACTCGTTAAACGAAACGAGAGGCAGTCTGCGTTAAGCTCTTTTCCGACCGTGTAAATGGGAAAATATTGCCGAGATTTTTTCGTTTCAGGCTCGTTAATTGGTTACGAAATGACATGGTTTTGATCACTTTTCTACTTTTTCAGGTCGAGATCACTAATCACGAAAAGTACTCCTTGATCGTAATGGTCAAGCGGTTCTTTCGAGTATCGTTTTATACTTTTTCGGGCCCGAGAGACACAACTTTTCGAAAAGGGACCCCCCTGGAGTTTTCTTTTCCGTGTCTTTTTCAAACTCCCTAAACATGAAAAAGATTCTGAGTTTTGTGTATGTTGGACTCGTTAAACCCTGACGACATTGGACTCGTCACCATGACGAGACTCGAGCTTCTCCTCCCTATGGCTCGTTAAACTATTACTAGGTTGGATTCGACCGAAGGTCGAACTTATATCACAAGCATATGTTATCCCATTCAAGCTTGTTTTCAAAAATAATTGGGGTATTCGCCAGCAATGGTGGGGGAAATTTTGGAAAACATCACTGATTGTTTATGGCAGCTAGTCACTCTTGAACATCGACACTTCTACTTCTTGTCGGGTTGGGACATCCATACATCGTCATTTGGCCTTCCCCGGTTTTGGGTTGTCATTTAGCCTCATTCCATCTAATCGATGTTGTATCCATTAAACCTCTGATCCTTTGGTACCTGAATGTTGCCACCCTTCGGAGTCGTGTCACCGACATGTTCAAGAGTATAATCCTTCTGCAGTTTACATCCCTGCCTTTTCCTTTGGTACTAGTTTTCACCATCTACCGCTTGTTCCTTGTCTCGTGTCATTGATGGGGGAAACATTATGGCCCTCCTACCATAGGTCGTCTCCTGTCAACATCAGCTCATTATCCAGGAGATTGATCCAAAGATCTCTTTGGTACCTTAGAGCTTGCATGCCTCAATGGCAAGTTCTTCGTGCTTGACGGTCGACTTACATCATTGGTCGCCGACTGGGTGATTCCATGAGTATTCGACTCCAGTTGATTCTTCACACTTGGCATTATTGGTGGTTTCTCTCGCGCTTGTTAACCGTTTACATCATTGACCGGTAATCAAGCGACTTTATATCATGCTCGACTTCAGCACCTCTATTCGCATGTTAGAATTTGTACTATGATTGGTTGGGTTCAAGACCCTGAACTCAGATCACACATGTTCGGGCTGTGTGGATTGGTTCTTGATTACATGACTCACTAATGGATGGCTGCGACCATGCCTGAGTCTTCATGGATGGCTTCGACCATACCTTTATCATTATCAATGGTCTTATTAGTTGGATGGATGCGTCCATACCACAGACCTAGTCATATGTCTTTTGGACGGTTGCGTCCATGCCTAGACTACATGTATTTCACTGTCAGAGATATCAATTGTACTTGTGCCTACAGGTTCTTCCAGATGGTGTTCCAGCTCAGTCAGTTTTGCCAAGAATTTCACCCCTCCCACTCTCTCGGGCTTCATGCTTTAGGGGGCATCTGTTACACAGTAATTTGTCACTTCCTTCACCCCTAGTCCATCTACTATGTCATGTGTCCAATTCAAACATGCTCATGTTACACAAATGCTCTCTTATGCTACCAATTGACCCACTTTTCCTAAGTTATCTGCCTCATCTCACCTATGGACTTAATATACACGTTGAAAGGTGCTCCTGAATAGTCCAACCATGCTGCCAACGCGAAAGTACATCTGATTCCCGCGATGGTCCGATTTCATGCTCCAGCGTGAGGCTGCTTATTATCTTCAGCGATGATCTGACTAGCTTCATTGCTCACTCGCGATGTCAGCGCTGAAGTTCAGTTATTTACCGGTGGTGATCCAAATTCGGCGAATTTGTTCCAACAGTCGACCTTCTGGATGACTCCAGCCCTAGTTGTTGGCATAGGTTGTGTCACCCTTCCTTCCCTGGCATAGCAGTTTCATCAATTGTGCTACCTTCCTTGGTGATAAGCTCTCTCTTCCCCCTTTCATGGAGACTCCTTCTCCTATTTAAACACTCACCTTTGTTATGATCAACTAGTTGGAAAATTCTTGGATTGAGCAGTGTTGTTAGTGCTTTTGATAGATAGTTGGTGTGAGTGTGATAAGTGTGAGAGTGTTAATAGCTTGGGGAAGGTTGTGAAGTGCACTTGATTTCATGCAAAACTTGTGAGTGAGAGAGAGACCTTTGTATGTTGAGAGATCCATCTTCAAAGAGTGAATGCTTGAAGAACATGTTGGCTAGATTCCTCTGAGAAGGCTTGTAACGTCAAGACTTTGGTTGTAAGCTTGCTCTTATTTCATTATTAATACAATCAATGATGTTTTCCTATGTCTTGTATGTAATGTACTTGATAGATCATGACTTCTTGACTTTGTGAGTAAATAGATCATTGTTGTTTTCCAGTTACGTGCTTTGTTGTATTTCCTTTGCATTGTTTCATAGTGATCACTCATTGAGGAGAAGGAAGCGAAATTTGGAGCAGCGCAACGGAACTCCATCATCCACCGGTTGAGGTAGGCCTCCAACTTTCACTGTTTAAGGAAAGCTATTGTTGATCTGTCCTTGTTTGTGACTAGACCCACTCTAGGGCTAGAGGGGCTACCTCTGTCCGCAAAGGGAACACTTTCCTACATCACAATTGTTCCACATTTGAAGAAGTTGTACATTTACGATGGAAGGGAAGATGTACCCATTGGTGTTCCAACCATTGGTGTGACAAGACCTGATTGTAAACTAGCAGTGATGCATATGGAGGATGAGAAGCGCATGGAAGACATGAGTAAGCAGTTGTCTACTGTTGAGACAAAGCTTACCGAGCAGTCATTGGTTATGAGGACACTATCTAATAGTATCCTAGATTTGTCAAGAAGGCTAGAGGTGGTTGAGGGCGATGATGATGAGGAGGAGGCTTATGTGAGGCCGAATGTCTGAAAGGAGGATCAGGTTGCATATCTACAAAGGATGGAGATAGAGAATCATGACAGAGGGATTGAGCTTATTAGTGAGGGTGAGCCTTCAGGCTCTACTCCCTCTACATCTTCTTAGATGACATAGAAGATGCGGCTCATTGTTAGCTGCTCATGGCAATGAGTCCTTAAAACAGGTTGATCAAGTATGACAGGTGGTGCAGGGATAGTTCGGCATCAAGCATCATGACATGTTGCAGATGGGATGGAGTTTCCTTGGACCTAAGCATGCGTGAGATTCTTGGTGAGTCCAGGATGTGGCAAAATCCGAGATAGACTGGTGAAGGCATAAGGATGGACATTCTTATGATTTGAGCATGACAGTTGGACTGATTACCCGACTAGTTCAAGTCATGAGGGCTAGCAGTGTACCAGAGAGATGTTGGCATCAGGCAGGCAGGAAGGATGACAGTTCATAGGATGGGACAACACATGATGGAGATGGTGGTTCTACATATGTTGGAGGGATGTTTGTAGTATGTGGAGGAGTTGATATCATGGACCAAGGATGAGACAGTTAGGATGAATGATCTTGGTGGATGGCTACCAAGGGGATGTTGTCAAGGACAACAACGGCTTCAAGTGGAGGAGGATGTAAGGACCTGCAGTCCTTGGCACAACCGCCAATGCGAAGTGTGACTCATTTGGTGGACGAGTGAGTTAGAAACATGAAGTGTGAAGCTTCCATGATCAAAATGTGTGAAGGACATATGTGTAATGCGCATGAGGAGGAGAAGCGATGGTTTATATGGCGTGGGAAGCGTTTAGACACACCCACGGCCAACTTACATGATTGTGGCGACTTGAGCGATATGTTGTTGGCTGACCAATAATGGAGGGCAAGTTGTGAAGATGTAAGGTGTGTTTGGCAAGTCGGCTTGGGTAGCTCAACTTGCCCAACCAACGGTATAAGTAAAGGCAAGTTTGAAGCTTGGAGGAGCATCATTCGAATGCACTCATCTACACAAACAAGGAAAAGTGCGAGGTAGAAGGTGAAGCCGCAACAGGGGAGGTGCAGCTCTTATGCACTCATCCTTGGGCAAGGCCGCATGGTGACATCACATGGAGGTTGTTTCGGGTGAAGGCGCAGATAGGACATCACCTTCCATTCAGATGAAGGTGTGGGTAGTGACTCGGGTGGGTTGCCCGCTTGGCATGCAAAGCGAAACACGGTGGAGGTGAACGGTGACTCAGGTAGGTCATGCGCCGCCGTGTGAAAGTGTGAAAGGTGACTCAGGTAGGTCACCTGCCCATCAAAACGAAGTTTGGTTGAGGAGCGGTTGGTAGCTCGTGTGAGGGGAGCCCTCTCAGCTCGGGCAATGAACTCGGTTGATACACGAAGGTGTGGCATGTTTGTAAATTGGCTAAGTATGAAACTTGGTGTTTCCCAAGTATACTTATAAAGCTTGTAAACTTTGTAAAGTTGAATAATATATTGTATTCAGGCAGACTCATTGTTCAGGGAGTTTCCCCTCCCTTTATACTGTGCAATTGTGTTCTTCATGTATAATTGCTTATGGTAATGAATGTGTATGGGTGTTCAATGGTATAAAGGAAACATAATAATTACTTGGTTGAGAAACACAAACTAAGTAGGACAAGTGGTTAGGCATAGTCCATGAACATAAGTATTGGTGAAAAGAAATGTTCAGTGGTGCCACACCTTGCCAAGTACGGTTGAAAGACTACTGTCGGCTTGGCACCGTGACAACCAGGGTGGGGTGGAGGGCGTAGTGATTCTCGGAATCAGCCCACCACCCCCCCCCCTCGCGTTGTTGGGCTGCCGGGTTGGGGCAAAGGGTCGAGTGATTCCAGGAATCACCCTGCCACCCCCGAGTTGTTGGGCCATCAGGGTGGGACGAAGGGCGGGGTGATTCGCATAATCACCCCACCACCCCCACCGGCCATTGGGTCGTCGAGGTGGGGCGGAGGGCAGGGTGACTCCCAAAATCACCTCACCACCACCGTGAACCATTGGGCTGTTAGGGTGGGGTGATTAAATCACCCCGCCACCCGCGCGATCCATTGGGTCGCCGAGGTGGGGTGGAGGGTGGGGTGATTCCCGGAATCACCCTGCCACCCCCGTAGGCCATTGGGCTGCCAGGTGGGGCAAAGGGTAGAGGGCAGGCTGATTCCCAGACTCACCCTGCCACCCCCATGGGTCGTTGGGCCGCCTGTGTGGGGTGGAGGCTGGGGGTGGCGAGGTGATTCTCGGAATCACCCTGCCACCTCCTCGAGTCATTGGGCCGCCAAGGTGGCCATCCCCCTCCCACCCTGGCGGACCAACTACCCACGAGGGTGCAGGGTGATTCTGAGAATCACCCCGCCACCCCCAGCCTCCACCCCACCCTGGTGGCCCAACGGTAATTGGGGATGGCGGGGTGACCGAGGTGATTCCCAGAATCACCTCGCGAGTCGTTGGGCCACCGGAGTGGGTAAACTTTGCCCCACCCCTGTGACCCAACAGAATCACCTTTCCCTCTGCCCCACTCTGGTGGCCCAACGGACCGCGGGGATGGTGGTGAGATTCCCAAAATCGCCACGCAACCCCTACAGGCCATTAGGCTACCAGGGTGGGGCAGAGGGTGAGGTGATTCTGGGAATCACCCTGCCACCCCCGCGAGCCATTGGGTTGCCGATGTGGAGCGGAGGCTGTCCGCAGCCCTCTGCCCCACCCCAGTGGCTCGACAGCCCACAAGGCTAGCGGGGTGATTCGCAGAATTACTTCACCACCCTCGTGGGCCATTAGGCTGCCAAGGTGGGGCATACGGTGGGGTGATTCCCGGAATGACCCAACAAACCCCGTGTGTCGTTGGGCCACTGGGGTGGGGCAGATGGCGGGGTAATTCCCGGAATCACCCCGCCACCCACGCGGACCGTTTGGCCATCGGGGTGGGGCGTAGATTGTTCGCAGCTCTCCGCACTACCCCGTTGACCCAACAGCCCTCGGGGGTGGCAGGGTGATTCCTGAAATCACACCACCACCCCCACTGTCACTCCCTACCCTGGCAGTGATCTTTCAACCACACGATCAGGGATGTCGCACTACCAACCACTTTCTTTTTAACAATAATTGCAATCATAGACTACGCCTTACTTCTATACTAAGTTTATCTTCAGCAGCTAAGTATAATTCTTCATTAAACACAATGGAAACATTCACATTAACATATTACCATTATTTACAAGTGTGCACAGAGGATTAACTTGGGAGCGGAAACTCCATGCAAATATGAGTCTACCAGAAATAATGATACTAATCCAATTTTTACAATTTTACACAAAACCTGCACCATCGTGCAGCTTCAACTTTTTACCAGGCTAAGGCGCACATCAGGCTGCCCTACCAACCTTCGTTTGTCTCGTCGCATGAAGTCATTACACAAACACTTCACATGAACCTCTCGTTCATTGGTGCACCAACTTGTCGTGTCGCCTTGCACACGCCCACCGTTCGAGCGAATAACTCACCAAACGATCGTTCAGCTCGCCCACCCGTCATGTCACCATGTCGACTCCCCAACTCATCGTCACACCATCATTTCATTCAAGCGGTTGTTCACCACAACCGCCCTTCGTTTACCCATGCCCGGGTCGCCCGTTCACCGACGCCTTCACCCGTCGGCACGTTCACCACCTCCCCAGCTCGTCCATTCACAGGCGCCCTCGCCCGGTTCATTCACCTAGTGCCTTCGTTCGAACTTGTGTGCCCACGCCCTCCACTCATTCACACTCACTCGTTCACCCGCTCGATGACCTGACCCGTGAATTTCACGCCCCTACACTGGTTGAACTCTTCCAACCGCACTATAGGAGGTGCGGCACCACCGACCACTTTATTTTTAACAATACTTGCGATTGTGGACTACGCCTACTTTCTATACTTAGTTAATTTTTCAACTTTGCTAAGCACACTTTAATTAGCGTAGCAGAAACATTCATACATCATTCATCTTTATTATCTTTTAACATAAATGCACAACGAATAATAAACTGGGAGGGACAACTCCCTAAAATATGATTCTACCCAATAATATCAATGCTTTACATAATATTCAGTTTTATAGTCTTTGTAGGAAACCCCAAGTTTCCTTGGTACAATATCTGTCAACTCGCACAAGTTGGCCTGCATCATTCAGACCACCCGAGCCACCCTTTAGAGTGCCCAAGGATACTTCCACCCGTCGCACCTCGTTCAACAAAACTCGTGTCATTCACTGCACGCACCCACTGTTTAGTTTTCCCACTCACCAAACTCTTGTTTAGCTCACCCACCAATTGCGTCGCCTGCCCAATGCCACTTCGTTCACTGTCGCACCATTTCACCCTGCCCGAGCATGTTCCCCCAAACTCGCCCGTTCATTTGGATTCGCCGACACATTCACCTGAGTTCACCCTTCGCCGTTTCATCGTGCATGGGTGCACTCCACTTAACTCACCCATTCAACACTAGTCGTCACACCGTCCGTGCGACTTCCACCAACCGGCATTCACCCGAACTTGTCAACTCATCACATGCTTGCACGTTCACCCGAACTCACCGTCGTTTCATCGTGCAAGGGCCTGACTCGCCCGTTTGGCATGAGTTCGCACACCCGCCCGACTCAACAATTGGTGCCCTCGTGTAGGCCTGCCCGCGATCTACCTGGCACCTCCATGTGTGCCCACCCAACCGACGCTCATTCCACACCTTCAACCATTCACCTAGGCTCGTTTGGCTGTCCATGTCGCTGCGTCATGCAGCCTACCCATCTGCAGTTCAACACACCAAATGTTGTCTTCGTTGTGGCTAAGTTTTGCGGCCTAGACCATCGCCTGCACCTTGCCTCTTGTTTCATGCACCAAGACTCACCTCTCTAGCTTGCATCCTCCTTAGAAGATTCACCTTGAATGATTGAATGCCTCTCCAACACTTCGCCTATGCTTACTTATACCAACTCGTCATCATGTGGGGGCATCGACCCATGGCCCAGTTGACCCACTGTTTGGCATATTTGGTTAATTCTCCAACGTCGTCCATGGCGGGGGCACCCACACCCGAGACTGCCCTGCCATATAAGCCCACCACCCGGAGACTTCAAAACTTAGTTGTTTTTCCATCAAACAACCATCGCGTTTTCTCTTCAGTTATGCCAGCTCTCCGCACTGTGCGGGCGCGCCGGCTCACCGGTTGCTCTAGCTCATCGCCCTCGCCCATTATATGCCCATCGCCACACAATTCCAATTAAAGGGCATTACATCCTCCCCCATTTCAAGCCATTGTCGTCTGTTATCACTTAAGAATTCTAATTCCCAAACTGCTCACATTAGTTTGATTGTAAAGATTCGGTGCTAGTCTAAGTATGAGTTTTTGTTTGTTTTAGAGTCTGAGTCTTAGGAGTCCACTATGCATTCTCATTCACCTCTAGTCTCATAATTCACACAATTTCCATGTGTCATATTTATCAGAATCCTCATCATTAGGTCATTAGCTGTCTTGGTATGCACAAGTTGCAAGTTTCAAAAAGAAGAAAAGAAAGGAAATACATTTATGAACTCCAAAGTTTTATTATGAAAAGGTAGTCAACTTCCAGGAGGTCTCTAGAGCAACTGAAAGCACATTTTGGAAAATTGAAAGAGGGTTTTATTCCTAACAGACTAAACTAGAAAAAATTCCTTCAGTTTCCTCAAATACATCATGAGCTGGGAGAAATGGATGACTAAACTTGCGCTACGAAACTGTTGTGGGTGCAAGTTTTTCACAAGCATATTTCTCTGTTTGACACCTGTTTTTAAAAGACACATTATGGGCGGTAGGGAAGATGTTTCAAAAAACCAAAAGAGGTTTTTGTTTAGCATGGATTGGTTCACAAAAGCCTCCTTCAGTTTTTCCAATTACGTTTTTTGTGAGAAGTTATGAGCTTTGTCCCAAGACCTATTTTTCAGCCAGAACAAAAGCTTATATCTCATGTCATCTTCACGTTGCAGAGACAGCGAAAATGTTAGGTTTGTTAATAATCTCAGATGGAGTATATGCTCATATTGTCTTTGGTGAGAAGAAATTCATTCCAATGGGATTCTTTGCATCAAATATACCAGTAATTACTCTTGGGAGCACTATGGAAACAACAAATATGAAGGAGAAGTTAACAAGGCTCGCTACATGCCACATAATTCATTTTGTCATTGCAACGAAGACAGTGAGCTCAGATGTTTATGTGTTTTATTACAGCAAGCATCCATCAAAGGCTCCTCAAGAAAGGGTTTGCAATCCTGAATTTATATTGAAAGGTCATTCTAATGAAGGATATGATTTGACATGGAGTCCTCTAAAAGAAGGTCACATACTAAGTGGTTCAAACGATGCACAATATGCTTGTGGGATATAAACGTTGCATTTGGAAAGAAAGTTCTTGAGGCCAATCAAATATTTAAAGGTTCATAAGGGAGCAGTTGAAGACGTTTCATGGCATTTCAAGCATGAATACCTTTTTGGCTCTGTTGGAAATGATTGCCATTTGCTCATATGGGACATGCATACACCTGCACCTAACAAGCCTCAACAATCAGTTGTAGTTCATCAGAGTGAGGTTAACTCTTTGGCCTTTAATCCATTCAATGAGTGGCTGTTGAGAAAAGAAAGCCCAAGACAGTCAGAGTTTGATATTGAAACTGTGATTTTTGGAACAACTCAGCAGTTTCGTAGCGCGCTACGAAACTGCTGAAGGTGATGATTAAAGCTCAGCAGTTTCGTAGTGCGCTACGAAACTGCTAAAGCTAAACAATCCAATTTCAATTAAATGGTTTTGAATATGAGCGGGAATTTTCAAAGATGAATGTCTACAAGGTATGCACGGCATCAACTAAAGCTATTAAGATTCAACCAGGTCAAGACAGGTGGAGATAATATGCATACGAATCTTACTTTATATTTTTGTCATAAAGTGAGCATATTTACCACACTTCAGGATATCTGGAACAGTTTGCAAGAATTTTGGCTTTCACGCATGTAAACGGTGAAAATCACATCAAGGACGCAACAGTCTTCTCCATTTTGGGTAATTAAAAGATAAAGGATGCACTTCGTTGAATCTGAACATCTTGAGGCAAACTAAAGAACGGTACACAGGGGGTAGTTTCCTATGTTTCATGGCATTGGAAAACATGTGAAGTTGAAGACCAACATGGAGCCTTGAAGATCCATCACATCCATAACCTGAAAGGAACCAGATGTCAGAGAACGAGGATGATTTTAGACCAAGACTGTTATGGAATTAGAGTCCTATTTGATTTAGATATCTAGAAAGTCTAGTGGAAGTTTGTTATATTTAATAGGCAGTTAAAAGCTAAATAGGTGTCATTAAAAGTAGTTCTCGAGTTCCTTTAATGTAGAAGGAGGAACTCTATATATAGAAGGATGAGAAATGTAATAAGGGTTGGAAGTTTATGTAAAAAATCTCTGTTGACAAGCTTATGTAAAGACTCTGTTTATTTTGATAATACAGTGAATGGTTTCAGCCGCTCAAGAATCATAGTGACTTCAATATATGAATTCCTCTTGTTGTCTTTCATGTTGTTTACAGTTTGATGGGTACTTGATTACTTAGAAATCACATGTTGTGTTCTAATTTCCTTCATGTACTCATATACTGTCCCTTTGTGTCTGTTGTACTTTATGTATATTGAAGTCTGAATGCCTTGATTTCATTGCAAAGCCAATTCACTGTTAATGCTGAGCAACATATGACTCCATGAGCCCAATGGATGCTTGTTAATTTAGATTTTACCAGCCTCATTCCTATTTGTTTCATAGAAGAGTTAGTCATCTCAATCACAATTGCAAATCTTAAGCCCTTTGAGAGAGCCCTCTCAGGCTAAGGAGGCTAAACCTTAGCTAAAAGATTGGTCTGAAACAGTTACTTGAAGTCTTCCTGGTCTGCAGCCTTCCAGGGCCAGATTTTGAGATAACATTTTGGTGCGTCTGCCGGGAATCTGAAGATTAATCATTCCCGAAATCAAGAGCTGAACTTCTAAAGGTAGCAGGAGCTCAGATATCTTTTTGAGGCTGCAAAACTACCTTGGCGACTCCACTGCTAGAAGATCAGTAGCTTGATGAAGTTCCAAGATGAGTTCCACTACAAGAATGAATGTCAGGTATGCTCCTATGAATCGGTCTCATATCCCTGGTTTTCCAAACCCCATGCCAAAGGTTGATTGATTAGAGGATCTTCCAATATTCAAAGATGAAAAGAAAGATAATGTTGCTCTTCATTTGGTTAGGTTCCATATGCATGTACGCAGTCTTAAGGTTCAGTTCCCTGAAGATTGTCTCATGAAAATGTTTATGACCACTTTAGAAGGAAAAGCATGGTCTTGGTACAAAGGTTTGGAAAATGGTTCAATATATTCGCTTGCTAATTTTCATGATGAATTCTATGAGATGTATAAAGAATGTCATCCTTCTTTATTGCTGCTCAAATATTGTTGTAGACATTCTTTAAGTCTTATTCAGTACTTGGAGGATTGTTATGGTGATGATGAATTTATTGAT
>APFE030864862.1:0-11221 GCA_000404065.3 Pinus taeda | reverse complement strand
ATATATATATATATATATATAGAGAGAGAGAGAGAGAGAGAGAGAGAGAGGGAGTTGTTGAATCACCCTATTTCTAGAAAATATGCAACTGTGGTTAAATTCCATTTTGGAGAGCTTATGTGATGGAAATAATGATTTCATTGAATTCCTCTTTTCGAGAATACCAAAATCGACCTAAAGATAACTCAAATTGGATAAGAGAAAGTGTACTTATGAAGAAAAGCCCACATGTGCACATTTGATAAGGTCGACCCTAAATCAAAGTGGACCACCTTGAAAGGCTATAAATAAAGTGTGATGTGCTTAATTCTGACAAAATGATGTGCCTCATTTGGATAGAATGATGAGACACTTTTCTATCTTTTTTTTGGCTTGCAAAGGTATGAGGCTTGTACGCGAAGGATCAAGTTCACTCTCACATGAAATTGCATGGTGTGAAGCTTGCATCTCCTATTTACGGTCTTGGGTCGTAGTCCCACACACAAAACATGAAGGATTCGAATGTAGTAGCATGCACAAAAGTCCATTCATGCGACTTGGGTTTAGGGTTTCCATAGTAGAGACCTCACCTGAGTCACTCACATGTCAGGCTTAAGGGAGAGGCTTGGAAATCTATAGTGGCTCACATGACACCTCTTTTATGGGACCAAGATCTAAAGTATGAAATCTAAACTTTCTAAAGATTTTTTTTAGTGACGATAGTTTTTGACATTTGAGTGATAGTTCATTACAATCTTCAAAATAAATTTTTTGAGCATATACATTGTTAGGTTCATTTCGTGGATGTTGTAGTTGTTTTCCTGCATAAATGAAGATACGGATTATTGTACTCTCTTTTGCTCAATCATTTGATGAAAATCTAAGAAAAAGAATTTGCAATGGTTTCCCCATAGTGGGTTTTTCCTTGGCCTCCCACCAATCTTGGTGTCTCTATGTGTGAATGATTTTCTTTTATTGTTCCTTTATGTTCTGTTGCATTGATGTTTATTATATTATTCTTTTCACATACTTGCATATGATTATGAATAATTATGTAAATCTGAATAACGTTTTGATGTTTTGGAGTGGATTTAATGTGTTAATGAAGAAACACAATTATCAAAGGAAAGAAAAATATAGCCCTATAAAAAATTAACATACCGAAATTGGAGAGATCAAATCCATATCTTAATTAAAATATAGCATGTAAACATGATCTATAAGATTTATAATCTATATAAATAATGATATTTGAGTTAGTTGATATTTGATATATTTGAGTGACGTCTATTAAGGGAAAACTAAGAGTCTCTTGCCATGAGTAAGAAAGATAAAGTTAACGACATGTTTCCCATGTCACATTAGTTCAACTCCCTTAAATATGAAGAGTTAGAGTGAAAATGGTGTCACCCTTGGTACATGGTTAAATGGTTTGAAGTAATATTTGTATGGTTGAAAAAGATTGGAGTGATTAATGGCTTTACCCTTGACATTGAATAAGATTCATTATTGTGAGATAAAATATATATACACTTTGCATCTATATTTTATGGGAGTATTATTTAAAATAATATCTTGAAAATGTCCTTATGAAAGCATTATTAATATAGAAATAATTACACTTTAATTGGAAAAATATTTATACATAAATTAGGTTGATTTATTATCCAAATTTGAAATAGAAATTAAACATGGAAAAGATCTATTAATATAGCTCATTCATTTTTTATTATTCGAAGCGAATTACCATGTTTACGCACTAACAAATTTAAACGAAACATAAAAAAGATAAGAAAAAAATTTAATTAGTAAAAATGAAAAAATATTTGGGATTTGGTAAATAATATGTATTTAAGTTTATTATAAATAATTTAAAATATAATTATGGATGAAAAAGATATGGTAAGATGAAATATATATATATATAGTATATTGCATTTGAAGATATGTAACATTTGCACAAGTATTATAATAGATGAGAAAGGTGACTATGCAAGACACCCTATTCTTTCCCATGCTAAATGATTGTGCTAATATGGAAAATTTTCATAATAAAATGATGAGATTTTTGTCATTATGCTAAAAATAATTATAGATTTGGTTTGTGACTAATACTTGAAACTTCATTAAATATCTACGCAATCCATTGTCGGGGCAGAGCAAGCCCTTTTACTATTACTGTTTTGTATACACCTTCACGCTGCCTTCATAGCCAACGAAAAATATAATATATAATAAGAATACAACCCTCGTAACTATGACTAGGGATTTCGAGAAGAAAAGTATCTTAGGGAACAAGAAGTTCAACTCGTAACTTTTTTTGTCATTTAGTAAGCTGGGAGTTCGAACTGAACTCAGTGGCTATATTTTCAATTTTTTAAAGCAACCGTATTTGAATTGAAACTGCGCTTGGTAGTAATCTTTTCAATCTTTTAATGCAAGCTTGGAGCTGAATACTAACAAGAACAATACATTTACAACCATTTGGCAAAGAGGTATGATTCTGTAATTTTATTAAATGCTTATAAAAATTGTTGTTTAGAATGTTGGTTGGGACTTGGACTATGAATTTGTTTTTTATTAGTATGATCTTAAACTTATTAGAATTGCTAAATTATTTTTGGAATTTGTAAAAATAAAAAAATTCTATATTTAAAAAAAATAAAATAAAAAATCTTTTTTTCCATATTTCAAATTGAGATACAAATAAATAACCCATACTAATAGAAAAATGGTACATAAACAACGCACGTCCATTACAGCGCTCATGTTGCCCTTATCAACCTACGGGCATTGCTATGGTTGCTCTTTAACAACTTGTTTGTTGGAACTACTACACACCTACATGCAGACTCTTAGTTAGAGCATGGGACTGCATGCAAGATTCCTTTTGCATGTTGGAACTACTACACACCTACATGTGGACTCTTAGTTTGAGCATGGGACTGCATGCAAGATTCCTTTTGCATGTTTTACTCCATGATTTGCTCCTTCTTTCACTCCGCAACTGGCTAGTTATCTCTGGAACTTGTTGTAGGTTTTGAGTCTTCTCATTGATCACCACTATGCTGCATTACCTTGGGATCTTCACCTAGTAATGCTATATCATGAGCATTGTAACATATTTTCTAATGAACCATTCTTTTCTTCTTTTGACTTTTTTTTAGTGTTTTTGCCCTGCAAAGCTGTGTGTTCAACCTTTATTAGCTAGATTCATCTATGCAGGTTTTCTAACACATTTACATGGTATCAGAGCCCACACATTGCTAGATAAAAGGCACACCAGTACTTTATTTTGCAGGTATTACAACTTGGAGATCGAAGATTGATAAAAAAATGGAGTTTCCCAAAGCATCGATCCTAACACCGTACAACTATCATAAATGGAAGGACCAAATGGCTCGATACCTTCATCATAAAGGGTTGTACATGATTACCATGGCTACAGAAGTGGAACCCACTTCAGCCATAGAGAAATCCAAGTACCTCAACCGTACAGATGAGGCCCACGGATCCATATGCATGTGCATCTCCCGAGAGTTGCAGTTTCATCTTTCTGTCTGCAGTACTCCGAATGAGATTTGGAAAAAGGTTGAAGATCTCTATGAGAAATAGGATGAGATGAAAGGACATCTGCTCGAAGTGGAGCTGCTATCATTAGATCCACGGAACTATGACAGAATTCAAGACTTCTTCACCAAATATAATGATCTATTACTGCAACTCAAGGGTTGTGGAATTGACAAATCCAAGGAGGAGAGTTGCCAAGTTCTCTCTATTATGTCAAAGCTTGGACTCGAATACTCCATCTTTGTGTCTACATTTCATTCAATAAGGCTTGCAACAGGTAAATCCTACCTTATGCCTTCTCTCAAAGAATTTATGGAGTCCCTTATTTTTGAGCAAGATAAACTCATTGGCATGGGGAAAATCAAACCTCCAAAAGCGCATGCACTTGCTGTGCACGATGATAGCCATAATAAAAATCACAGATCTTATTCAAATCAGAAAAATCAGCAGCAAAAAGACAAGGGAAAAGCGCATTTCCATCCAAAGAAGGAAGGGTACACCAAGCCCTTTAATGACTCCTCTGGCTCGAGAAATGGGAAAGGGAAGAAAGGAAACAGATGCACCTACTGTCAAAGAGATTTCCATCCAGAATCCTCTTGCATGAAGAAACAAATTAACCAAATGGCAGAAATCCTTCAGAAGCACAACCTTGGGGATTACATCTCTCAAAGGTAAGAAACCATGGTGAAAATTTTAGAATCCAAGTGACGTTTTCTATCATTAACAATCTCTTCTTCAACCATTATGATTTCCCATTGGATGTTGGGGATTGAGCTTAGGCTTAGGCTCAAGAACTATTATTTTCCTCACTACCATCAACACCTTTATGAGAGTGGGCTTGTTGTCTAGGAATCAAGGCAAGAACAGAGAGGATGAGGTCAGAAAAAGGATAATTCCTAGAAATACACCCACTGGAAATGAAAAGCTCCCCTACCTACAAAGAAAATCTAACCTATAAACAACTAGTGGGAACCATGAGTGAAGAAAAAAGTATTTAGATTACTAGAACATGGATAGTTGGCAAGGACAGGACAAACCCAAGTGAAAGATGTAGAGGGAGAAAACAAAGAAATGCTCAAAACTATCTGGGGGATGACATGTAAAGGAAATGGACATCTACATACTGAAAGAGAGAAATAACAATGTACTACATGAACCAGGGATGCTTGGAGGATCTTGTCATCGCCTAATCCCACAAGCACCATAACTTCCTTACATTTAGCGAAACCATTAACACTTCCCAATTCTGAGAGCCATACAAAAATTAGAGAGAAGTAGAAATAATTGAATCCATAGAAAATAAAATATAGGTATGCCTTTGAGAATTATCCTTTTTGGCCTAAAACCCAAGATTAGAACGTGGGAAACCATAAGCAAGGAGGAGCCAAGTTAAGAGGGCCTAGTCCTTCTCCCGTAAAAACATGGGGAAGTTGCTGGTGAAAGGAATTCCATGCAAGATTTTGAGATGCATGCTAACTTTCTTGAACTACTACTAAAGAGAGCTACAGGAGGGAGATAAATCAGACCTACAAATACGTAGGAAATAAAACCATGCCTAAATTAGCTAAATTAGCTACACCTACAAACATTATGAGCCTAATCTCAAAAAAACCTTGAGGAATCAAAGCTCCCAAAAAACAACCTCCAAACCAACACAACGAAATTAAGATCAGAAGACTACGTGGAGTTGTTCCTCGCACAAAGCACCATGCCGCTTCGACTTGATGGAGGGTGGCATCCATTGCACCCTCATGTAATTTTCAAGATGAACCCTACTCGAGATGACCTTTGGTTGACGCCACTCAACCCCTTTTGTCTCCACCCCTTTTGTCTCCATTCGCATTCCATACGGATTTTAGTTTTTACTAATTTATATTTAAATTCAATTCATAATTATATAAAAACTTAGCACTTACAATAAACTCTTTTTCTAAACTTTATATATAAAATCTATTATATATATAATTTTATTTTATAAGACAAGTTAAATAAACTATGATGTGAATATCTATTTAGTTATATGTATTATGAAAGCTTACTCTCATATATATGATATTCATATTTTAACTATGATATTTTATTATTTTATGTTCAAATTTAATTAATAAATATATAAACACTTAATATTTATAATAACTCTTTTTCTGAACGAGAGATTCTATATATGGAAAATACATTAGAAAATTTAAAAATATGTTAAAGAAAAATGACATATGCATATGTGGGTAGGTATGAGAATTTTAATAAAATTAAAAATAATTACAAACATATGAAAATTATATACAATATAGAGAGTATTATAAATAATCAACATATATCCATCTTAAAACTGAAATAAATGTCTATAAGATCACATTTCCAGAAGTTAAATTTTTTCTTAAATTTTGCATTCAAAGAGATATTTCTCTGTGCAGGGAAATTATTAAGGAGTTTAGACTTTTGTGATCCATAATCTTGTTAAGAGAATAATTTCGGCAAAATCACATAAAAAACCATTTGTCGACGCGTTTAGAACAAACCAGTGTGGTTCATCGTCAGGACAAGTTGAAGATCCAATCTGAGTGATTCAATAAATAGGGACAACAGGCTATTCCAACAACTATTTTGACAAGTAACGGTTAATGGACCTCTAACAACTATATATTCATAATTATCATTATTCATATATTTAAAAATTCATTATTTAATTTAAATGTTTAAAAAATCAGATATTATTTCTAAATAAAGAACCTAATCTAATTACCATTTTGTTAATTATTAATAATAATATCAAAATATGCCCTTATATAGGGATAAAAATGGTAAAAAATACTATTATCTCCCATTAACTTATTATTACCATACCATTACCCCTATATATGTCATAACCCTTCTATACTTAAAAATTACATACATAATTTTTTTTTTATTATACCCATAACTTTACCCGTTACACTATCATGGTAGTATGACTAATATGTTAATTTGATATATATATTGATTATCGCCAGAACCATATATGTATATAGGTTAGCGGAACCATAACTTCGCTCGTCCTTGGTTATTTATTTTACAATATGTGAATGTATTGTTTGGTGGCATAACCTTACATCTGCGCATGACATCTGGCCCCTCGGTCCACGCACTCCACTTGCTCCACAGATATTTTGATCTGGGTAGCTGCAGAATTTAATGTCACAGCGCTGCTGCAACTTCCTCGGGATTGTCACGGCGATGGACGACCTCGATGGGCTCTGTCGATCGGACGGTGGAGAGTTTAAGTGTTTTAGCAGTATAGTACTTAGGGTTCCAACCGTGAAGTTTTGGGTCATTTGCACATCGCTCCGGCTCCAGAGAGCGGCTCCTCCCTCCGGCGTCTGTCATAGACTATTCTGGTTCATTCCTTCTACGCCATTGAAGGTGCTACAACAACGAGATCGGTTGACAGTGGAGAGTCATTGGTGCCTTCCTCCTGGAACGTTCATCGGCAGGCAGGTATTATGTAATCTCGATTTCGTAATAGCTTTTCTTCCACTGTAACTTATGATTTTACTAATTCTCTTAATCGTTGTTGGCTGGAATAGGTAAAGTCCATGAAGGCCGCGGGAATGAAGATGATGCAGGGTGTTCTGCCGCTCATATCCTAACCAGGTATGAATTCTTCCACTGCAAGTATTTATTAGTTAACTAATTACGAAGTCGGCCTTATTACTGTTCTTTTCTGTCAGGAATTTTTGCCAAATCTAATGTTGAAGGCGTAATGATTCTCATACGACAGAGTTCTCCTTTTGCTCCATGTTTACCCTGGCCCTGATGTCTAATTCCAGGTTGCCGATTATATAGTTTGTCCTTTAGGGTTGTAACTATTTTGGAGATTAGTTTTATGGGCCGAGTTCAAACCTCGAGCAGCTCTGTTCTTGTTATATTTGTTCGATTTTCAGTTTGACTTATATGTAATGGATTCGGTCACATTGTGACTACAGCTTAATGTATATTGTGGATTTCTGGGTTGGTTCCCAAATTTAACGGTACAGGTCATCGATGGATTTCCTATACATACTTCTTTGTCAATGTTTACATTTCAATGGTTAAATAGCAAATGGATTGCTTCTTTCGCATCACCGAGTCTGTCAATGATTGCGCATATATTGCTTATTCAGTTTTTAAGGGTTTCTGTGATTGCGGACGGCCCTTCTCCTTCACAGCTGCCGTCTTTCTCATGATTAAATGGTATATTATTAGATTCACACATATGATAATGTCTGTTTGTGCTTTTTCATAATGGCTAGCTCTTGCACGAGTAACCGAACTTTCGGCATGCTTTCAATATGTATTAGTTCTGTGATTTAGGGGAAAAGCTGGTTACGACTCAGTAATGATTTCGCTCCTACGTGAGCCATCATTGTTCCTCTCTTTTGACAATGGTGCATGGTCGTATACTCAAGTCATTTCCGCTATTTATTTTCTTGCTATCGTTTAATGAGATACTCTCTGAGCAGTTAACTTGATACACTGGTTTCTTATATTTGTGCCTCGGCGCCGTGCTGTAGCTTCACGCTACCAGGTGGTACCCACCTGTGTATGCCGCCAGCCACTAAATCTACATTTGTTATAACTGGACCATGGTCTCGGCAATGTTTATGCTATGGTCTTATTATGTTATTGTTCTTACATTGCATATTAACCTTATGTTTTTCTGAGAGGGTTTGTAAAGTTATCGACTTGGAAGGTATATCCTGCGATAACCAGAATAGCCTTTGTTAGCTATTACATCGATAATTTATAACTCTTTCTAGGTTTATGTGTATTACTTATTCATGCCCTTTAATACTGGTATCGTTTCTGGCAATTATGAGTTCTCTGTTCTTGAATACTTGTCGGTTATCAGTTACTGTTTCCTGTAGTACTCACCTAATACAGATACAATTAACTGCATTCTTGTCTCGTGTCTAATCAATAGTAGCTAGGGTTCATTCTGTTTCATTTTATCCTTATAACTACTGTCTTTTTCATGAAATACAGTTTAACTTGTCCAAGGATAAAGGACTAGATAATATGCAGGCTTTAATTATCTGTTCTCTTTCTTTTGTTATATATATTAATATACAGAACAGAAACGTTTATGCAGTAACAGTAATGCTTTCAATGATACCCAGGTTCTGATTCACCGTATAAAATAATGTTACATTAATCATAACCAAACTGTCAGAAATGCAAGATAATATCTAATATTCCAGATCTTATAAACTGAAAATACTTACCTGTGTCTCCTCGTTTCTATCTTCTGCGCTTCTACTACCTGTAGAAGATGATTTAATGCTTGATATCCTCCCAGCCACGAGACCAGTTGTCTGTACTGCGTCTCTCCCCCAAGCTATCCTTTGCCGGCCACAGCCTCAGCAATAGGGAGCACAAATGTGCCTGTGGTATCTGGTCCTCACCAGACGTAGCACTCTTCTCTTTTGCTCAGTGCCTTTTTCTTTTCTTTTCCCCGTTTGTTCCAACAACAACCCGGGTCTTTTCCTCTTTCCCTTTTTCTATGGGAAAGAGAAAACAGTTAGGGTTTTCCCCTAGTATGCTGGCAACTATTTTTTCTTTTATTCTCATGCAGAAAGAGAAAATAACTTTTCATATGAAATTACCATGTACACATAATTATGCAATTGATATTACTCAATTTTTAACACATAATATTTCCATCAATTTAAGAAAATGATAATTTCTGTTTTATCTTCAACCACAGGGGTAAATAAGTAATTTATTTACGTAAAATGTTTGGTCATTACATCTCCTCCCCCTGAGATTGGACACCGTCTCGGTGTCTCACAGACCCGAACAGGTCTGGATAGGTTCTTCTCATTAATTCCTCATCTTCCCAAGTGGCCTCGTCGGGCCCAAAATGTCGCCATTGAACCTTAACTTGGGTAATAACTCGTTTCCACAGCTGCACTTCTCTATGGTCGAGAATGCTCAGCAGTTCGACCAGAACTTCTCCTTCCGACTCGACCTGCAATACACAATTTTGTGAATTAGCTTTTCTCTTTCATATACAATTCTTGCGGAATTTTATCATAACAATCACCCACCTGAATCTCTTGCCATTGGATCAGATGCTTAGGGTCATACACATATTTCTTTAGGACAGAAACACGAAACACGTTATGAACTCGGATGTGACTTGGCAAGGCCAGTTGATAAGCTACTGGTCCGACCCTTGCCAAAATTTGGAAGGGTCCACAATATCGTGGTGCCAGTTTGGCGCATCCACTCCACTGCAAGGTACTTCTTTTGGCCTGAATCCGAATCTACGCATGGTCCTCAACCTGAAACTCTTTAAATCTCCTTTTCCGATCAGCGAAGTTCTTTTGCCTATCTTGGGCAGCTTTCAAGTTGACATGTACCCTCTTTACCATATCCTCCATTTCCTTCAGCATCTCAGGACCTAGGCTCAATTTATCTTCCGGTCCTCCCCAACTGGTGGGTGTACGACATTTCCGTCCATACATAACTTCAAATGGGCTCATCTGCATCGAGGTATGGTAACCGTTATTATATGCGAACTCTACTAGATGTAAGTAATCTTCCCACCTTGTGGGTTGTTGCATGACATAAGCCCTTAACATATCCTCTACCATCTGGTTCACTCGTTCCATTTGCCCATCAGTTTGTGGATGGTATGTTGTACTGAAGTTTAGTTGAGTTCCTAATTCAACAAACAATGTTTTCCAAAATGCTGATGTGAATTTCACATCACGATCGGAAATTATGGTTTTTGGAAGTCCATGTAACTTAAATACATTCTGCATAAAAATATGAGCAATCTGTGCAGCTCTATATGTAGATTGCATCGGTATGAAATGTGCAGCCTTACTCAGTTTGTCCACCACCACGAATATGGAGTCATTATTCTTTTTTGTCTTGGGTAATCCCGTAATGAAGTCCATGGGGATGATTTCCCACTTTCATTCTGGAACTGGCAGTGGTTGTAACAATCCTGCTGGGTGCTGATGTTCTGCTTTGATCTGCTGGCACTCTAGGCATCGTGACAGGTATTCGACAATGTTTTTCTTCATTCCTGGCCAGAAATACTCTTTCCGGATTGCTGTTATCATCTTTTGATAACCCGAATGACCTGCGTAATGACTAACATGAAATTCATCCATAATCAGGTTTCTGATTCTGCTTTGATTTGGCACATACAACCGTTTCTTGAAATAAATCCTTCCAGCATCATCTAATTCATATTCTTGTTGGCTGTCCTCTCTAGCAGATTGTTGTATTTGCAATTTTAATTGCTGATATTCAGTATCTTGATCTGCAATTTCCTTTATAATTTCTAGGAAGGGACTTTTCCACCCACTAATGGAAACTTCATACAAATTTTGTACTTTTCGGCTCAAAGCATCTGCTACTTTATTTTCCTTCCCCTGCAAGTGTTTTATATCAAAGTCAAAACCACTTAGAAAGTCCACCCACCTTGCTTGCCTAGCGTTTAAGGTAGGTTGGCTGAAATAGTTGGTCAAGCTGTGGTGGTCGGTATGCAGCAAAAATTTCCTGCCCATGAGATAATGCCGCCACATTTTCAGGGCATGTATAACGGCAGCCAACTCTAAGTCATAAGCATAATATTTCTGCTCATGTTCTTTTAGTTTTCGAGACTCGTAAGCTATTACCCTGCCTTCTTGCATCAAGA
>APFE030864853.1:0-14932 GCA_000404065.3 Pinus taeda | reverse complement strand
CCATGGTCCAAAACCATAACATTTCAATACCATGAACTCAAAAGCTGTGGATCGGCACAATTGACGAGACGCCATGGTCCAAAACATAGGTTCAAGTTCCAAGATCTAACTGCCATGGACCAAAAGAATGATCACCAATATATACGCGTTTTTGTAAAGTATAACCCGCGTATATACGCGCCTTCGTCTAGATGAACCTGCGTATATGTCTTTTTCTTCTTTCTAAGTGTCTGAACTGAGATCTGTTTACCAAAGAAGGTTGCCATCAAGGACAACACCTGTGCCATAATGCCAACACTATTACCCCTCATCTTGGTCAGACAACCATTATTGGATAATAGCAAATGGCTTCACAACCATGGCTGGTACAATATCAACAACCACAATTCCAGCAAGCTTACCGAGGACTTGAGCAACAAAGCTTTAAGGGTAATGGGCAGCCATATATTCAAAATGGTCACCATCGATCACATCATAATGGTAATGCCCATCAGCCTTATCAAAGTTATTAGCATCAAATACATTATGTTGGTATGCAAAGACCCACTGCTCAGGTGATCCCATCTTCTCCTGGGTATGCTTCACCAAACCTGAATCAAAAGTTGCCCTTCGTAGCAACTTTAGAATTACCAGATCTGAATCAGCTAACAAATGATCCAATTTCTTATGCCCCTTGGTGGCTGGCGATTCCTCATAAACTTCCGTTAGATATTCCTAAATTCAATGGAAATCCAGGTGAAGATCTGTCGAATCACGTGATGACCTTTCATCTGTGGTGTTCGTCCAACACTCTCAATTATGATTTGATTAGGCTTCACCTTTTTCAGCGAACATTAATTGGTCCGACAACAAAATGGTACATCAAATTGCCTAGATCTTCATTTGATAACTTCAGCACCCTTGCCACCACCTTTTTAACCCATTTTCAGTTACCCATAAGGTACGAAACAGGAACGTAACTTCTTACCAATTTAAAGCAGACGACAGCCACTCACATATCTGATCATATTCATGAGTGGCAACATCACTGTCGAATGGTGAAAACATATGTTCCTAATCAGCTGCTAGCTGAATGGTCTATTAAGTCATTGTTACCTTCTATTACAGAAGATGTGTCTAAAGGGGGGGTTTTCACTGAAGAGCAAGTCATTGCTCGTGCGCAATATCTAGACTTGATCTATGCTCAATCTGGCACACTCTATGACAAAATACTTCATGCTCCTAGACCAGAATTTTCCGTTCCTCCTCCTCCTAAATCAAACAAAGACTCTCATTTCAGCGATGGCGTGATAGATACTACAAGCACAAAAATTGCAAAGGCTACATTTAAGAAATCCCACAGGGTTCTGGTAAAAATGCAAATGAAGAACTTCATGCCTCGGAGGTTAATGCCGTGTTGACCGACAAGGGCAAAGAATCGAAGCAACCAGGGGGCAAGAAGAAAGGGAAAAGCAAAAACAAGAAACAGGACGATGCGTCTCTTGAAAATCTTCTACAAATCCTTATAGGAAAAAGAAACCTCCTTCGCCATGTCAGATATGCGATAAGGATCATTGGATGAGAGATTTTCCACATAAAGCTGAGATTAAGAAGTTCTTCAGAAACTAAAAAACCTCAGCGGTATTGACTGATCCGTTTCCGAACCCAGAAACCAATCTGGTTGCTAGCAACAATGCTTCCCCATCCCAAGTGCTTATGTTTTCCATTTCAAAACAACAAAATGATGCTTTGATATCGATAAGGAATAAAGATTACGTGAATGCACAACTGTCAAACAACAAGGCTACTGATCAACCTACTAGGAAGGCCCTGGATTTATTCTATGGCCACTGTTGTGTCGACATACTTTAGAAAGATTGCATTTCCTTTTCAGGGAGGAATTACAATCGTCGACCAACAAACCTTTCTCCCCAACAGTTCACAAGTTACGGGAAGCATTCAGATGATCCATGGAAGCTCTCAATCACTTCAAAATATCGGAGTAGTCCTGCTAAAAGACCCTACATTGATGGGCACTTTTTCCCTACCGCCTCCAAACAATTTGGCAGAAGTGGCCATGGTGGGAACCTGCAATATGGTATCTTCTATTCAGAGGATTTCCAAACATGATGTTAGCATGGATCATCCCCAGGTATTGCCTCCAAGCCCAATATAAATATTGTAGCAATCAATGTTCTTGGCTTGGGTGGCAAACCTAAAGCAATGCTTATCAAGCGTTTGGGTAGAAAGGTCGAAGGAATATGGTACCTCTTTAGATCCTTGGTTGCATGTACATTCTACAGACGAAGGAATCATTTAGTCGATGATGATAGGAGAGGCACCATGGGAAGATTGCCATCATCATTCCCATCTTCCGGATTACAACGAAGATTCTTCCCACAACTTTAATCATCCTTCAGTTTTTGATTTCCTATCAAATACTGTAAATACAGTGGATTCTGAGGAAAACCTGTCCAATATTGAAGAAACTATCGCCATAAATATCTCGACCAAACCAGATGTTGTAGAGAATATTCATGTTGGCAAATCTTCTTCTTCATCAGAACTAGAAGTATATTACGCTCTCTTTCGTGAGTTCAGAGATGTCTTTGCATGATCATATGAAGAAATGCCAGGTATTGACTCGAGCATAGTTGAACACGAAATTAAGATATATCCAGATGTCAAATTGGTACAACAATGGCTTCGGCAGGTGCACCCGAAGAAAGTCATTGCCATTAAGGCAGAAGTTGAGAAACTTTTACATGCTAGTTTCATTTACCCGGTTCTTCTAATTGATTGGGTATCGAATATTGTTCCTGTGACGAAAAAGCAAGAAACAATTAGAGTGTGCATCGATTACAAGGATGTAAATCAAGCTTGTCTAAAGGACAACTACCCTACACCCTTCATTGACCAGATAATTGATGAATGTGCCGGATGCGAAATCATTTCGTTTATGGATGGATTTTCCAAATATAATCAAATAAATATCTGCCCACAAGACCAATCAAATACTGCATTTATTTGTCCATGGGGCACATTCACGTATCACAAGCTACCTTTTGGTTTAAAGAACGCAGGGGCAACCTTTCAGAGGGCAATGAATTATGCCTTCCATGACATCAAGAACATTGTTCAACCATATCTCAATGATCTTCTATCTCATTCGTGAAAGTGAACTGATCATCCACAGCATTTGAGAGCGATATTTCTATGTTGCTCACACTACAAGATACAACTTAATCCACACAAATGTGTGCTTTGTGTCGGTTCTGGTCATTTACTTGGCCTTGTGGCTTCAAAGGAAGGGATTCTTCTCGACCCATGTAAGGTTCAGGCAATCATCGATCTGCCTCCACCTTCAAATTTGCTTCAGATTCAGAAACTCCAAGGGAAAGAAAACTTTCCGAGGAGGTTCATTCCAAATTATGCCAAGCTTGCTAAAGGTTATACGCGTCTTTTGAAAAAAGAAGTGCCCTTCAATTGTGATCAGGTCGCACAAGCTTCCTTTGATGCTCTAAAGGAATCCCTAATAAAAGCATCATTAATGTACACTCCTGACTATCAAAAATACTTTAACCTGTATCTAGCTGTAGTAGATACGGCCATCGCAATGGTTTTAGTTCAAGAAGACAATGGAATCAAACATCATGTCTATTATTTAAGTTGAAACTGAAATGACATAGAAATCAAGTACTCTTATGTTGAAAAGCTGGCTCTCGCAGCTGTTCAAGTAGTACAGAGATTTTGACACTATATCCTCTTCCACAAAACTACCATTTTGTCAAATTGCAACCTTATGACTTGCATCTTGTTGCGATAGTTGCTTTGGGGAAAATATTCAAAATGGATAGCTATTTCGTAAGAGTTTGATCTAGAATTCGTAAAATCCAAATCAAAGAAAACTCTGGTTTTCGCGGAGTTACTATGTGACTTCCCGTCGTCGTCCAACAATTCAACATCCAAAGCATCAATCGTGGATGAATCTTTGTTTCTGATATTGTTGAGTGATCCATGGTATGGAGATATAATCATCTATCTCCAAACCCAAACGTATAGGTCTAATACCTCCCGCTCAGAACAACAACTTACTCTATACCAAGCAAAAAGACTACATGATCATCATTGATACACTTTACCGTCGTGGTATCGATACGGTTCTGCGAAGGTGCCACACCCATGAGGAGGCCGAAAAAGTGCTAAATGATTGTCATTCAAAAACTTGTGGGGGACATCAATCTAGTTACGCTACGACACAAAATATTTTACGACCATAAAACCAGAATACCACCCACACCTCTGCATCCATTAGTTGTTGTTGGGCCATTCACCAAATGGGGCATAGATGTCATGACATGTAACCCCACCTCAGCCGGGGAGGCCATGGGTATATCATAGTCATAGTTAACTATTTTACGAAATGGGCCGAGGTGATGCCTACATTAAACAACAAAGGTGAAACGCCTGTTCTTTTCTTTTTCAATCATGTAGTCTCTAGATTTGGTGTTCCACAAGCTATAGTCATAGATCATGGATCACATTTTTGCAATCACATGATGGTTAAATTAGCTGCCAAATTAGGACTGTCAGTTATGAAACCAACTCAAGAAAAATATAGAAAAGATAGATCAACGCCTTAAAATTTATCCTCTTCGAGGGGGGACCCTCCTTTACATTACATAAATGAACAATTCTTGGATGATTCAAATGAAACAACCTCCTTCCTATATATAGGAGTCTAAGGAGTCACAATATAACCCAACCGACCTAACAATAATAATATAAAGCCACAAAAATAACAATAGAGGTATTCTATGGGGCACAATAATAGCAATATGGGGACAATAAGGGCACAATAATATTAATAAGGGGTACAACTACAATAGTAATGGGGTAATCACTAGTACTATAGGGACCCAACACTGTCCCACGACATCTCTACTCTGTATTATCTGCAAGCTAACGAGCAAGTTGAGGTGATCAATAAAGTCCTGAAGCGCATGCTGAAAAGGATGATTGGAGTCCATAAACGGAGCTAGCACCTAATCCTGTACTCAGCCTTGTGGGAATACCAAATATCGGTGAGAATTGTGATTGGATTTACACCCTTTCAGCTGGTGTATGGCCTAGAAGCAATCTTATCAGTTCAGTGTGAAATTTCATCTCTTAAGCTCGCAATTGACCTTCTCCCCGGAACCTCGGAGGAAGAGGCTCATTTCTTGGAAATAATCCAACTGGATGAAACCCATTGTGATGTTGCCTTAGCTAATGAAGCACATAAGAAACGAGTCAAGGCGCAATTTGACAAGAATGTCAAATCTCGTGTCTTCTCAGAAGGCGACCTCGTCTTACTTTACGATTAAGAATCTGACAAATTGGGAGCAGGTAAGTTCCAGTCTTTTTGGATGGGTCCCTATATTGTTAAGCATGTATTAGCAAAAGGGGCCTACGAACTAGTAGATTATGATGGGATTCCACTATCGCAACCCTGAAACAGGTTGTACCTTAAGCGTTACTATGCTTCACTAAGCGTAGTAATCTCTTCATATGCTTTTGCTACATTTTTGTTTTCATTAAGAGTGATCGTTTTGGTTAGGTAATCCACTTTTGCATTTTTTGCAAATGTCGAACCTATTGGAATCATTTGTTGGATATGCCGACAGAGTGAGTCATAGTACGCGGAACCTATCTTCTGTAGCCTGGGCCATCTTTGATCCAAGTGCGAGTTAGTGAGTTTCAGAGGGGTATGTATTGGTCGGTGAACGAACAACATCACTCAATATAGTGCATTGATAGAGCTCCTCTCTAATGCCATCTCGCATGGCATACGCCAATTGGTCATCAGGCTAGCCTCACAACTTGTCATTCTACAGGTTACCGGCATCTATCCCGTTCGAAATCTAGCTATCTATCGTATGTTCCTAAGGGTCAAGATTTTGGAAAGGTAGCTTGATTCTATTCAATATCAACACATTTCCAGAAACTTAAACACATTAATCGATTCATTAGCAAATTATGTGTTAGATAGACATTTGCAACATTTATAAAAGAAAACCATTTCATCAACATTTGCATCAGGATCATATAACTTAACCAAAATAAAGCTTCGAAAATCAAAAATATATATAACTGTTTATAGTTTTTCACATAATGTTCTGTGTCCAGGACAAAATCGGTCATATGACCCAAAAAACTCAAAATGCAAGGAAACACCCTAGACTAATGGTGCTGGTGATAACAAGTCACCGCCTATGCAATCACGCGTAAAAGCCTAGTCCATTGACTCAACACGCTAGTAGTATGGCGCTGTAACATCAGAGGTAACTCGTCGGTCCTCACATCCAGAATGCCAAGGGTGAGGCCCTCGATCTAATCTTGCAATACTGCAAGGGTCTCAGCTACGTCCAGATCGTGAAGGACAACCCCCCCGACAGCCTCTCCTGCTAGAATGGTAGCTACTACTCTCGGGTGCACTGCTGGTCGCACTGGTCCGATATCTGCATGAACACATGAGTTTTGATTAGTCTTGATAATATTTAAAAAATCACAAGAACATTATAAAAGAAATGAACAAAGATATGGTTAGAGATTTTTACCTATGACACCCGACTGCTCACTGGACGGCAACACCAAATCTTCGTCACCCCGAAAATCCATCCCGGCATATGGATACTCGGCATAAACCATATGCTGATTGTTGAACCACTCAAAGAAGGCATCAAAGAATGAAACCTGTGATTGACCAACATGTCTGGCCATAAAGTCAACCCATCTCTGCATCCGTGGCTCAGTCGGTGGTGGTAGACCGAGTGAAATGTACTATGGCTACATCAGTGGGATCTTCTCCAAGGCGAAAGCTATCAGAATAGAACCATAACCAAAGTTCTTGGATCTTCCATTTTTCACCTTGGTAAGTTGTTCTTTTATCACTGGAAGTACTGCATTACATCAGTTGAATATCTTTGGTTCAAGGCATTCCAAGGCATACTGCATATAGGACCTATTGGCCAAGTGAAGAGCCGCGCTGCCAGCCAATCTAGAAAAGGTGAATAAGATAGTCCTTAAGGACCGGTCAGTGACATCTCTAATACTGATCTTTCCATCCTTGCTCGGCTGAGATCCATCTCTACAGTATCGGTGAATATAATCCCTCATAGATTCGCCCCCACAGGCGGAACCTGATAGTGAGAGAGGGGCACCACGCCTCGATAAACCCATCAAAAAGTGGATGTCCTCAATAGTCAAAGGGATGGATTTGCCTCTAATATGGAACACTTGGTTGGTAGGATCCCATGCGTCGAGGAAATATTGCAACAAGTTGATTTGTTGCCTCATGCTAGATATGTGGAAAAAATTGAGCAAGCCACAGTTCCACAATGTAGTTACCATACCCGGATCATGTCCTCTTCTTCATGCTCATGTTCATTCCATGTAACGACCATCTTGCTCTGATGAATCTCTGAAAAACAAACAAGAGAAGAATTAGGATCCTGATTTGGCAAAAAAAAGCAAAATTTCCATGAAAAATCAGTGCAAAAACTTTATTCCTTGTGCCCATTGCACCCTAGCTGTGTACTAGATGAGATGCATACTGACTGGCAAATGGTCAGCCTAGTATGCATTGCACCTTTCGATGTATACTAGGTGCGATGGGGAGAGAACGAAATATTCAAAACCCAGAGGCTTGGAAAAGCAAGAAAACATGCACATAATCAGAAAAGGAAAGAATGCAATTGAAGAGCTTAGGTTAAGCTCCTACCTGGTCCAGACAGTTCCAAAAATCATCCTCAGAATGTTATGAAACCAACTCAAGAAAAAGATAGAAAAGATAGATCAATGCCTTAGAATTCAGCCTCTTCGAAGGTGTAACCTCCTTTACATTACATAAATGAACAATGTATGGCATTGTCCGAAATCAGAAAGCGATCTAGTCTTGAGGCGATGCGCTGAGATCCGCTGCATTTGTTGGACCAAGTGTAGACTCCATTTGAAGTGTGAATGTCCATAAGATGGTTATTTTGAATGTAATTACGAAAACCTATCCTGTCCCCTTCTAATTTTGCTCTATCGCCACTTTTTTCTTCCAGGGCTCTGATGAAGTTGAAATCGCCCCCTCCAATCCAAAGCGGAAATTGTCTGTTTGAATTCAGAATCGTGAGAGTGTCCAGAAGCGCCAGTTTCTGATTTAATTGTTGCGGAAAGTAGACATTTGAAAGATGACTGTGAATGTCTGTTCCTGTGAGATGGAAGGTAGCTTGGATAAAGAAATGAGATGCGTGGAAGTCTTGAAGAGTGAGAAGTTGTGGGTTCCAAATGATCGCTAGTCCCCTCGATGCGCCCGAGGCATCCACAGTGACTGAGTTGCAGCCTACCCAAATCTTTCTCAGAATCTTTTCTAAGATGGTACTGTTGCTTTTTGTTTCTTGAAGAAAAACTATGGTGGGCTTTTCTTGTTGTATCACATTTTTTAACATTCTATGTTTGGAGGCACTGTTCAACCCTCTTACATTCCAGGAAAGAAGCTTCATGAGGAATTGTGGGGTTGAGATTTGTAGAACTTTGTCAGCTTAGGAAATCTCCTAGATTCCATGAGCAATTCTCCTAGGATGATGGTCCTCTGCAGGTCCGTTTTCTACCCTCTTTTTTTGTTTCTTTTAGGATTTTCTTTCCATCCCATGGGCTTCCTTCTTGTATTCCTAAGCATTTGTTGTGTTGTGCTTTGCTGAGAACTCCTTCCAGCCTTTCGATTTCCCATGGAGGGATTGTATAGTACTCTTTCTGTTTGCAGGCTGTCTCCAGCTTGAATATGTATAAACCTTCTAAGCTGATATTCTCTGTATCTTCATCCATTTTTGAGGGCATGTTTTGATCTTTCATGAGAGTATTGTCCTGAGTGCTGAGGATTAGAGCCACTTCCAGATCCATTGAGGAAGATTGCGCTGCATTCTCTGGTTCTGATTTCTTGTGAGCAGGGGAGATGGGAAGGCTTGAAGGATCTGAGTCAGCTGATGGCTGAGGAAGCTTGAGGATCTGGGAGGGAGAAGAAAGATCAGGGTTATCCAAGGATGAAGCTGGAGGATTCTCATAAGGATCACGAGGGGTGAGAATTGTAAATCTGTTATGGGAGTTCAGCTTTTTGGAGCTATCAGGAGCTGGGGTAGATTTCTTTGCATGACGATGGCGATTAGGGATTTTGATGAAGCCTTTTGAGTCTGTGCTAAGATCATTGACAGGAGGTTTGGGTTGAGGATTGAGGGGACAATCCCTGAAGAGATGGCCATGCTCATGGCACTTTCTGCAACGAAAAGGAATGTGCTCATAATCTAAAGTTTGAATCCACTCAAAGTCGTCGTGGAAAAGACTTACCGAGTCTGCTAGATCTTTGGTAAGGTGCATTTGGACACAGATCCGGGCGTAAGAAGTGTATCTGCGAGTTTTAGTTTCCTCAGAAGCTTTGATGAAGGTCCCCAGGCTGTTGGCTATGTCCCTTAGAGTTTCCTCCTTCCAATATTCTGCAGGGAGGGAATACATTTGTATCCAGAAAGGAGCCCAGCTTTCTTTCCATTCTCTTAAGTACAGTCCAAAAGAATTAAAGAAGTACGGACCTCCTTCAAATATTCGTGATTTGTCCTCCAGACAATTAGAGATTGTTGTGAAGAAGCCTTTGGGGCCAAGCTGCAAAGTGACTTGTCCCTTAGGCTTCCACTTTGAAGCAATCCAGCCATGCAAGGCCTTTTCAGTGGGCTAGAATCCGAGGAACTTGCCGATGAGTGCATGGTCCCTCATGAATTGAATTTCGCCATTGATCCGTTGGCTGGGTAGTTCGACTTTGATTCTTTCAGCCTTTTTTGGTATGCATGTGGCTGAAGTCGCCTTTGGTTGTATCTTAGGAGCTTTTTTATCCCCGCCACTGTCTTTGCCCGTGTCATCGCATGTAGCAGCAGTTTCTTCTTCATTGGTAGCCGGATATGGTCCTTGATCTGTTTCTGGGAGGCTTGCTGGTTTGTGCAGAGGATCTTTATGTTTTTTCCTTGAGTTGTCAGAGGATGAGCCGATGTGTGGAGGGGGGGAGGATCCCGCCCCTCCTGGGGGCTCATTCATTGGAGAACCTTCAGTGAGGACGCCTCAGATTGAAGGTTGAGAGTTACGTGAAGCAGGGGTTTTCAGAATGGAGAGCCGAGGCAATTTAGATCGCATCTGCAGAGCGCTCGATTTTGGATCGTTTTTTCCTTTCTAATATATTATTGTTCAATTTAAATTTAAATATTAAAAATATATAAATATACAATATAATATTTTTAATAAAAACATTTTAATATATAAAAAAAACATTTCTAATTAGATTCAAATTTTAATTATATAATATGTATGGTTTTACTAAACTATATTAAAAACATATAAATTACATTAAATATTTTAATAAAAAAAATATTTTTTAATATACATAAAATAATTTTCAAACTAAATTCAAATTAAAATTATAATTATAATAAATATGCATAGTTTTTTTTTTTTCCACTGGAAAAATCCGTAATTTTCATTAAGAGAAGGAAATTACATATTGTAAATGCGGTAGCATATGCTAAATCTTTTCATACCAAGATCCACCACACAGGGTGATCTGTCATTGTATACCAAATATAATGATGATAGCCTATTTTATTGTCTGGATTGATCGCCTGTACAAGACCACACAAGACCACACAGGGTCAAATTTCTCTATATGTATGTTTTTCGTAGATAGTCAAAAAAAATTCCAGATTTTATGCATTTATTTCTCTGATATTCGGGACTGTTGTCCCTATTGGGCTCTCCGGTCTATAATTGGCCTATGGAAGAAACGGTACTCCTCAGATCCTTGCTGTTCCAATATTATCCATTCTCCTCTGGGAAGTGCTAGAGCCTCCTTGGATAATTGATCAGCGCAGTTGTTATGTTCCCTGTATATGTGAAGGCAAGAGATGTGATTGAATGCTGCCTTGAAAGTTTGTATTTCATACATTATATTGCTGAGAGTATATATGTGACAAGTTGTAATAAGGTTGAACCAATTTACAACAGTCTTCAAATCCCCATATATATTAAGATTTTGACACCGCTGTTCCAGGGAAAAGTGTAATAAATTGCGAAGAGCCATTATTTCCGCAAAGTTGTTTGAGCCCACACCAAGCCCCATCTGTACTTTGAATCTATGATTTTCGTTTCTATGAAGCACGAATCCTCCCCCACAACCAATTTGGTTTGTTGCCCCGTCGAAGAAGGCCCAGGGGGTAGTGAAATCAATAGTAGGAGGAGGCAGGATACTCCTCACCCTGGTGGGAGTGGGATCAGGAAGTTCTGTGAAGGAGGAGATAATACTGGCTTCAGTACGCGGCTAGCACACCATCATATTCTCAAATATATGTCGGTTTCGAACTTTCCATAAATGCCAAGCCACAATTAAGGGCAAGTTCAATAATTTTGAGCCTGGATGCCTTTGTTTCCAATCAACCAAGGAACTTTAAATATCCACCCCGTTCCAAGTTCCAGTGAAGCCGATAGGAGCTGAGATGTTATGCCAAAGAGCTTGTGAAACCGGGCAATGAAGAAAGACGTGCGCAGTTGTTTCTTCTGCCGCCTTTCACAGGATACACCAAGAAGGCCCGTATATCGCTCGATGGGAGAGATGTTCACCTGTGGGAACGATGTCTTTTAGAACGCACCAAAAGAAGAGCTTTGTGCGAGGGGGAGCTTTTAACTGCCATAAATCTTTCCACTAGTTGCAGAGCGAATCAGGTTTTTTTGTGCATTATGAGAGTGCTGTAACCCTGCTTTGGTGCGTAGATACCATTATCAGCCATACACCATACTAATTCGTCTAAACCCTGTTTAATCCTTATATGAGATTCAGTTAATGCTGAGATGAAATTGTCCCATTCCATATGCCATTGTGGAGGAAAATCGAGGTGTCGGGCCGTCTTCCAAGCCTGTGAAAATATATCTGTGTGCTGTTGATCAGCAATGTCAGCAAATACCTTGATTTCTCGGGCATTTAGGAGTCTGATAAGTTCTCTGCTGAGTCTGATAAGTTCTCTGTTGGCATAGCTGTGGAAGAACTTTGAATTGTCGTCTCCTGCTTGTATCCAAATAGCCCTGCTTGTTTTCCAATTCTATCAAACGACTCTTATCCGCTGCAGATATAAATCCCAGTCCCCGTTCATCCGTTAAAGCGCTCAACTCTGATTCAGCAATGTCAGCAAATACCTTGATTTCTCGGGCATTTAGGAGTCTGATAAGTTCTCTGCTGAGTCTGATAAGTTCTCTGTTGGCATAGCTGTGGAAGAACTTTGAATTGTCGTCTCCTGCTTGTATCCAAATAGCCCTGCTTGTTTTCCAATTCTATCAAATGACTCTTATCCGTTGCAGATATAAATCCCAGTCCCCGTTCATCCGTTAAAGCGCTCAACTCTGATTCAATGATGATAAGATGAGAGGTGTCTCGGGCTTGCTTATCCTTTGCCCATTTAATCGAGAGGTGCTTAATCTCGGCGAGATTCCTGCAGAACCCTTTTGCAAATGATTCTGTGCCATTAATGGGATGATTTACCCAATATTCAGATATCATCTTGACATATGCTGGGTCCTTCAGCCAAGTATGATTGAATTTGAATGGGGCTTTTGGCTTCTTGAAGGGACCTTGAATTTCCAGATAGATAGGTGAGTGATCCGAAATGCCCCCCGTGCCCACCCATTTCTTATAATGATGCAGCCTCTGAAGAAGTGTGTCCTTCATAATAAATCTGTCCAGTCTGTGGGCTAGTGCAGCATCTCCCACTCTCCTATTTCTCCAGGTAGGAAGAAGTTTTTGCATGGGGACATCCACAAAATTTGTCTGTTCTAATAGGCTTGTCATATAATATGAGATTTTATCTATTTGCGCCGTCGATCCCAAAGATTCCCTAAATCCCAAAGAAAAATTGAGATCCCCACCAATAATAGTCTTCTCATCATTCAAAAGATTGAGATGGAGGAGCCTCTGCCAGAATTGTTCTCTCTAATTACAAGGGGCGTAAACATTCACAATCCTTAAGTTCATTCCCAGATCGGCGGTGAAAATATCCATCCCCAGGTAGCCTGCCTCCCCCAAGAGGCCTCCACCTTAATGGTGCGCGGGTTAACTCCAATGGCTAGACCACCAGAGTGCCCAACAGCGTCGAGGGAAATATAGATCCATCCAGGAGTAATAGAATGCATAGAGCAGATGATATGATCAGCCGAGCAGAGAGTTTCTTGGAGCATAATGATGTCGATACGATCAGTCTCGATGAGACGCTTCATGGCTAGTTTCTTGGAGGAGCTAGCCAGTCCTCTGCAGTTGTACGATAAACACTTCATGGTGGAACACCTCGTGGGGCTTGTCCTGCTTTAAGGACCCCTACAATGGTGGACTGTTGGCCAGAGACAACCTCCGCCCCTGCAATCTTAATAGCCTTAGAAAGATGAGATTTCCTTCCTCTGGTAGGCTGGGAACCGGCCTCTGGTAAAGAATAACCCAGCCCTGCCTGGGGAGTAGTTAAATCTTTAGCATGAGACCTGGAGCGTAAAAGGTATGGGTGGGGAGGGGAAGACTCAAGAGGAGACCGGGGAGACGCAGAGGGAGAGGATGGCGGACGTGAGGAAGGGCCAGTGGAGCACAAGGGAGGAGGGGATGGCATAACACAATGAGCCATGGAAGTCTGATACGAGGGACCAGATACAGAAACAACATGATCAATATTAGAGATAGAAGGGTGTAGAGGAGAAACCGAGACAGTTCCGGCTTCTGCTGCTGAGGGAGCCCCAGATCCGACTTCTGCTGCTATAGAAGCCCTGGTCATCGTCGGTGAAAGCCTTGCTCCCGGATCGCCCGCAGGTGAGGAAGCCGCAGGAGGCTGGCCCGCAGCATTGGGTCGGGGGGAAGCTGGAGAGGCAGCCCTGGGAGGTGGCGACGAGATCTTCGGGGAGTCTTCAGATTTTCTGATGAGAGGGCATTCCTTGTAGAGGTGGTCGACCATGTGGCACCGATTGCAGCGGAATGGTACCCTTTCTGTTCTCTGTTGTATCGCCCCCACTGTAGAGTGATCTTTTCCTCGAGCCCTTCACGGGTGTCTAAGTGAACCAAGATGCGCGCGAGGGTCCTGCTCCTAGATTCCATGAAAGAGCGATCATGATCCAAGTAGGTACCAAGTGCATTACCTATTCTTTTGAAAGCTTCATCACTCCAGAATTGCAATGGAAGACCTGGCAACCGCACCCATATTGGTCCGGCTCCGATTTGTTTATGAACAGGGTCGAATAGGGGGCTCCACCTTTTGAGAAGAACTGGAGCTGATTCAATGTGCCAGTATCTGGCCAAGACCAGGTTTGTATAGCTTTCCTTCGAGAACTGTAAGGAGAACCATCCTCTGGGCAGGACATGGACATCCGGAAGTTCAAGAAGTAAATCCCCCCAGATCTCTTTCACCCAATGAGATAACTTTTTTGCCGAATATGCCCTGCCTCTGATGTGCCCTACCAGCACTGTAGATGCCATGATAGCAAGATCGCTAATCGCCGAAGCTTCTCCAAGCCTAATCGAAATATCCTCTGAGGTAACCTTGATACACTTTGATTTCTTCTTGCTGGTGCGAGGGGCCGTTGGGTTGTCCACCAGGGGGTTGGTAACGCCATCCAACGGGGAGGGTTTAGAGGGATTTACATTGTCTGTAGAAGTCTTGAAACCTCCAGAAGAGCAGGGACCAGCAGATGAAGTATTTCCAGTAGCAGAGGTCTGTGGAATGGCCGCAGGGGGAGAGCGAGTCGGGGGAAAGTGTAGAGCGTCCGGAGAGAGAGAAGGGGCTTCAAAGATTGGGGGATCTATAGGGATTGACCCAGTATTAGTCGGAACAATACTGTGCCGGGGAAATAAACCCACAGGAGGACGCAAAGAATC